>JAWPHD010023557.1:0-21809 GCA_037043455.1 Cyrtodaria siliqua | reverse complement strand
ACCCAATATAATTTTGTTTTAGACATATGTTTTCTAAAACAAACAGTATCATATAATGAAACACAATATAAATGTTTAATGATTAAACCAAGCACACTCTCATACAACCATTTGTTCTTACTATACAACAAGATATATAATCATAATGCATATACAAAACACAATTTCAAAATTAAATATAACAATGGTCCCGTAAACGACCGGAAATGTGTAAGGGGTTCGTAAGAATACGCCACAAAGGCAGATATGCTACGTTCTAGGAGCAAATCTGCATTCCCTTAACGTTTCCGATGGGAATAGGCGAACGTCTAGATGAGGGACCTTAAATGAAATGACATCGCAATGATTAACCATGTACATACAAATAAATGAGCAACAGATATAGTGGATGCGGCATTGGATCTCCACTCCAGGCAATACGCAAGCACGTTTTATTGAAAACTGATGGAACCAGTCCAAGCCCAATCTGGGGACCAATGCCGCATCCACTATATCTGTTGCTCATTTATTTCATTTAAGGTCCCTCATCTAGACGTTCGCCTATTCCCATCGGAAACGTTAGGGGAATGCAGATATTCTCCTAGAACGTAGCATATCTGCCTTTGTGGCGTATTCTTACGAACCCCTTACACATTTCCGGTCGTTTACCAGGGACCACCCTCTTATCGATTATATATCTTGTTGTATAGTAAGAACAAAAGGTTGTATGAGAGTGTGCTTGGTTTAATCATTAAACACCTTTCAATTGCATACACGGATTTTTGTTTTCTTTTACCCCGGACTGAGGATCATAAATACGTTTATGGTGTATTTGTACAAAGTATACACGGATACTCAGGTTATAGGGAGTTTAACTTAATGTTATGGGGTTTATATAAGTAGTAAAAATAGGTTTATATAGTAGTAAAAATACAACAATCGTGGTCACTGGCAATATTCATACACTTTTATATATACACTTTTATATTACATGGTTATTAAATATGAAATATGAGAAGTAATTGCATCTTTAAGAGTAAGTCACTAACACTGAGATTTCACAACACACATACATACAAGTGCACGCATAAATTATTATTATTATTATTATTATTATTATTATTATTAATAATACTATTATTATTATTATTATTATTATTATTTATTATTATTATTATTATTATTATTATTATCTTACTACCTACTTCTAAATGCGGAATTCGGAATGCGGAATGCGTAATGCAGAATTCGGAATGCGGAATGCGGAATGCGGAATTTGGAATGCGGAATGCGGAATGCAGAATTCGGAATGCGGAATTCGGAATGCGGAATCGGAATGCGGAATGCGGAATGCGGAATTCAGAAGTCAAGAAATTGCTATGTGTGTGAGTGATGTAGTAGCATTAGTAGTAGTAGTAGTAGTAGCAGCAGTAGCAGTTACATTAGGATTAGTAGTAGTAGTAGTAGTAGTAGTAGTAGTATATATAGTAGTAGTAGTAGAATTAGTAGTAGTAGTAGTAGCATTATTATTAGTGTAGTTGTAGTAGTAGTAGTAGTAGTAGTAGTAGTAGTAGTAGTAGAATTAGTAGTAGTAGTAGCACTAGTAGTAGTTGTAGTAGTAATAGTAGTAGTAGTAGTAGTAGTAGTAGCAGATCTAGTAGTAGTAGTAGTAGTAGTAGAATTATTATTAGTAGTAGTTGTAGTAGTGGTAGAAGTAGTAGTAGTAGTAGTAGTAGAATTAGTAGTAGTAGTAGCAGTAGTAGTAGATCTAGTAATAGTAGTAGCATTATTATTATTATTTTTTGCGTTGTTTTTTTCATTCTCGCTGAGAGCCATTACCTTCTCTTAAAATCTAAGTGGTGCGAATACGCTTTAATATATACCCGAAAGTTAAAAATAATATAATTAAAAAAGCAAAACATTTTTCAAGTCGAGTTTGATAGATGTGATCCAAGGATCCACACATACGGATCCAGGATTTTACCTCGAGGCGTGGGGAAAGAGTCTAACTTAGACCAAATGTTTTAACAATAAAAACCAAACATTTGCGATTTTTCACGGGTGTGGGGTGTGGTGGTGGTGTGTCTGTGGGGAGGAGGGGGCTTAATATAATATATATTATATAATTTAGAAAATCTCAGTACGACCCCCACTGGCTTCCCTCTGTATCCGCTAGTAATCCACTCTGAGTTTACACACCACTCTGGGTCCGCTAGTGATATATAGCGCTGGCAAAAATTACTACGAAATTCGGAATGCGGAATGCGGAATGCGAAATTCGGAATGCGGAATGCGGAAGTCAGGAAATAGAAGTAAAGTAAATGTGAGCCAAATGGGCCATCGTAAAATTGTGATGAATACGATCAAATTGGTAATTTAATACCCGTCATATATGCAACACAAAACGTAGGCTTCCATTTATAATGTGGCTCGCAGTACTCTAGGCTTTTGTAGCTTGATAGAGTAATTATACAGTAGTAAGTGAGAAAAATGTTCCTATTAAAATTACAGTCAACGTAGATAAAAAAACGAACATGAAAAGTAACAAGGACAACAGTCAACCACAAACACACACAGAAACAAACATCAACTATAAAGATGTATAAACTGCAAGATATGACATCACAAACATAAACGGGATGAAAATAGAGCTACTGCCTTGGAATGGTCAGTGGCAAAAAAGGCAGCGGAGATCTCTCGCTATTTACCCGTCAATGCCTCTCTCTCTGTCTCTTTCTCTCTCTGTTTTAGTTTCACCTCTTTAAATACATTCAACATTCATTTTGTTCCACTTTATTGTGCCTGCGTTTATTTAAACTTTCGTATCTGTGTATTATGTCAATACTTTGCTTGCTATATCATTATTAAATTGTATAAGGCTGATATACTTCAAATGACCAGGAACATAATATTGCATTAAACACAGGTGTTAATGAAATGCTTACACTTTTTAAAACCTTTTTATTTAGTCATTTCTTTACATATTGTGTATAAATGATGAATTCATTTAATATTCATAGCTCTGTTCTTGATAATATAAACATAGCGTGACAAATACTAATTGCACACTAATCAATAAATACTTGTGTGAAGTCCCCTCGGAAGTATCGTCTGTACTGCGAAACTACGTTATACGGGATCAAGGATTATCCCAATGATGGCACATAATAAAACCTTTACATTTAAAAATACAAATCATAGATATGAAATTGCCACACTGTTGATTATAGTTTAAGGGACATGTAGACATTCAATTGAAAATAACAGAGTTTTGTTAATTCTCATATTTTAGTTTATATATGTTTTAAAACGATAAATTCAGCTACCATATCCTAATAGAGTTGTTGTGAACATACAAAGGATATTTGGACATGGATATAAACATGTTTGTGCTATATTTATCCCCAACTAGTTGTAGTCTATTATTAGATATTGTATACATTGATTATTATAAAGGACTCGATATTTCGTAATCGGTGTTAGACGTACTAGTTTTGAAAAGAAAAAAATTATAAGTAATGACACTGGAATGAATTCATGACGTACCCAAGTATTTCTAAACTACTACTGTATAGCCATATTTAGGTCGAATGTTCACGAGATCATTAGCAATTGCTGTTGTTGATGATGTTTCCTGTAAACCTGCAGTAATTAACTTCATTTTTACTTGCCATAAACCTTCTTTATATAGAATTCTGTTCATTTGCTGAACGAATGTGTATGTAACAAAGGCGTATTGGAACTATATGTGTTAAGAGATATAACATTTGCACAATTATACATGTTTCTATTGCAAGCTATCCAGCTGGCTTGGGGAACCTCGGTGGTTCTACCCAGGTGCCCGCCCGTGAACGAAAATTGCCCAGAGGGGCACCTGGGGTCTTCCTCTACCAATAAAAACTGGAAAGTCGCCATATAACCTTAGTTGTTGGTGCGACTATAAAATCCAATTCAATTCAATTCAATGTTTCTATTGCTTTATTATAAGTATAATAATTGTTAAAATAATACCTTTCCGTAGTCACTACCATTTAAAAACCTACAGCACCAGCGGTAGCATACAACTGTAGTACAAGTAAAATATGTATACATGTCATGATAATATGCATTGAATCATACAAAAACATAGTTTTATTATAATATTGTTTTATAAACTTTAAGAAAAGCAGATATATAACAGTCGAACAGAAATTGTAGCATTCAAGATTCAAGGACCACAGGAAACCGAAAACACGCTTGGAAACAAAACAAATACAGGGTAAATGAAAGACAAGGTATATGACAAAAACATAAACGGGTTGTCAATAGGGATACCGCTTTTGAACGATCAGTGGCCAAAACGACTGCTATGTGATGGATTATATTTGTAAATTAGATCAACAAGTAGCTCAACAATTAATCGTCCTTTTGGATCATATGGCTCAACCTTTGTAGTAGTAAAGTAGATTACCGATTAAACCAGTGCTAGGAGTCATGAGAGGTGTCGCACTTTACACATTGTATCTCATGAACAGACTCAATACAACCGAGTCTGCTACTTTTATCACGTGTTTGTGTTTGTTGAGTATGTATTGACATTCATAATAGCGTTAGGTTAGTGTTAACTGGCGGCTGTAATAAGTGACCTCGACTACAAATCATTAGTGTTATTAATTGCTGGACCTTTTGGGATCAACAGGCCCAACCTTTGTGACTTTAAAGCAGAGTACCGCTTAAGACGATGCTAGTCTGCGTGAGAGATGTTTCACTTTATAGTACCTCTCAGATTCAATAAAACCGAGACTGCCACTTTTCACTCGTGTTTGTGTTTGTTGGTTTGTTTTATTACTTACTAGTCCTTTTAGGCAAGAGAAAGACACGAAACACTCCGGACAAATTGCAACTTAATGTTTTGTCATTTTTTTCTAAAGCTATATGTTAATATATGATTAGAAACGAAGAACTGGACAAAATTGCTTTAGAAGAAAAATACTGTTGTTATTAGTTCATTTGCAGTTTTGCATATTCGAAAATTAGTTATTTGCATTTGCAGTTTGTAGCCTAAATTGATTCCCGTATGCATTTATAATTTTCTTCAAATTATTCAACGTCTCCCCGCGTTTGCAATCTCAATTTTTTAAATTTTAAATAAAAACAATTTTACCAACAAACTGCTATATTTACTTACAGAAACTAGTAATTTCAAAGGTAATTTAACAGAAAATGTCTGAAAATCACAATTCTTACCCATACTTTTGTGTTGATAGGGTTTGCAAAAAAACGAGATTTTGAGTCCGAGTCTGATTCTTGTGCTCAAAAATTTGATGAATTTAGGCCCAGGACTGTTATTCATTCGATCTTTGGAGATCGCTGAGCCCGTTACTTATATTTAGATATCGGTGGTACATTTTCAAATGTTTTTGTTTTCTTTCTTAAATTTCGATTCGGTCGTTCCACTACTCCAGCCTATAAAGGCTCTGGGTATTGTTTAACCACCCATAGGATATGTTGTCAGCTTTTTAATTTAGTCTTTTGACTGTTACTTGTGATGCGTAGGCTTCATAACCGCTGCTCCCAACTAAATTCCATTTTGTTTATTTCGCTCTTCGGGACATAGCATTTTATTAGAAACTGGGACCATACGCCGCTGGACATTCAATGTAGCATGTCGACCGCCATATGCATGCCATCTTCGGGATGGTTAAAATTCTGTACTATTGATTTTATTAATATTCAGTTCTGCACTACCCGGGGCTATGGGGCGTGAACGATAGAAAGCATATTTCACTACCGTTCATGAACAGTCTCGGTTTGTAACGTCATATTATTATTGTTATATTTATATTGAAAATAACATACTTGGTACATTGGAAATCATTTTACACTAAGAAAGAAAGGTAGTGAGTTACATGATTATCGAAAATGAATATACACATGTTGCATGATATCGGTAAATAATATCAAAATGTGAACATTTATATATATATGTTCTGTATGAATATGTTATGAAAGCTTCGGAAAAATAAAAAAACGGAAAAATGTACACATTTCATTTGTATTCATCGAACCATATACAAGTATAGTTTTATATTGCTTCAAATAATTAAACAACTATAGCTATGTATTACTTGTTCAAGATTAGGTAATAAGTTAATAAGATAAGCCGAGTATTTTAGTATTTACTCAAATTGTATCCTTCATATCCCGCATGTTTTATCATATCTCATCAACTTATAAATACTTACTTTGAACTTTTAAAGTAATGAGGTTCGGTATGACTCGTTAATTTTGAATCTGATGATTAAATACTTATTGCAGGCAAACCTTATCAGGGTAATAAGTAAATACAATATCACTCGATTTATCCCCCTTAAGAATACACACAACGTTACAGATAATGGTAGCTAGCTATGTAAGCTATATTAATGTAGCTCTTAAAAAATTTAATACGGAAAGGTAAATTATTTAATGATATCTGATAAAAGTGTCATTATTATGCTTTATAATCAGCTGATAATTGTTTAATTACACTTTCCAAACATGAATCATTTGCTCAAGACCTCGGGAATAGATAGAAAGATATCACATTCCAAGTTTATAATTGTCAATAGTTCATTATTGATTGATTTAACAAAAGTTCCACGTCCGTTCTGCAAACACGAGTAGGGTGTATGTTACACGTACAGACCCAGTTGCGTTCAAGTACACCAAAAATGCATTCCGTTTGCGTTTCGTTTGCGTTCCGAGTAGTACAGTGTGCGCGCTACCTCCCTTTCTTGTTCGGCGTTCGGCCGTCCACGATCTGGGTGAATGACTTGAAGGTGATGGGTGAATGACTTGAAGGTCACGGATGAATGACCTGAAAGTGAGGTCATTAAATTCCACGGGTAAATGTTGAACCATTTATCGTGACTTCACAAAATAGATGCTTAAAATACGCGTCAGTGGTTTTAAATACACATCTTACACATCTGAATAGGGATGTGTATAACTACTCGACCATGTAACCAGCAGTAAACGGGACAGTGTAAATAAAGAAATCACCGGTTTATCATTAATGTATAACTATGGTGTCTTAAAACTTGTGTGCCAGAATATCCCACGACTCTCTATTTAATGTGTGTATGATTGTTAGATACTTTAAATATATATATATTTTTTTAAACTATGGTGGCTTAAAACTGCCACACAAATCATTAAAGGAAATATTCTGTATTTCATCGTTATTATTGATCATATATTGTGAAAATGCACGCCCGAGTTAAATCTAAGTGTATTATGTTACACGTCACGCTATGGTTAACAGATAAAATTTCTAGATTTGTGTTATTGTACGATAGTATACATGCGTCAATTGCCGAGAGTTAAGTTTAATGTAACATGACCTACAGGAGTTTATCATCAATGTATAACTATGGTGGCTTAAAACTGTCATTAGTCTGTCACAATATTTAATATGTGTGCAAGAATATTCCACGACTCTCTCTATAATGTTTGTATGATTGTTAGATACTTTAAATATAATTTTTTTTTTTTAAACTATGGTGGCTTAAAACTGCCAAACAAATCATGAAAGGAAATATTCTGTATTTCATGTTTTATAAACGAAAATTGTTATCCACAGGTCCGTCCCCTACCCTGGAGAAATAACCCCTGGGTCATAACTTGGAAACCGTTGAGACCTTTTGGGCATGAACAGACGTATACAACCATCCAACCAGCATCGGCCCCGAGGTTAATTCCCACCCCTGGGAAAAGTTTCCCTGAGTCATTGGAAACCGTTGAGAGCCCCAGCCTATAAACATATAATTATACATATAATGGGCATGAACAGACGGATAAAATCATCTAACCAGCATCGAACCAATTCCGTTCCGACTTCTGGGTGCATAGCCCTGTGTCATAACGTGTAAACAGTTGAGATCCCACCCTAGAACCATATATACATTTAATGGGCATGTACAGACGGATACAACCATCCAAAAGCATCGGCCCCGGGGTCCATCCCCCCCCCCTTTGGAACATGACTCAGAAACCGTTATAAACATATATACGATATATCCAACCAGCATCGACCTTGAGTCCGTCCCTAACCCTGGGACATAAAAATATATACAGGTAAACAACATGTCTTTGAAGTGCTGTATACTACTATAATAAAGGATAGTGTCTGAAAATGAAACGGGGCAATAAACATAAGACAAATTGTCCGGATCAGACAATATTTCATCTTATTATATTACGTAATATTGAGTTAAAACATAGATGCATGCATGCAGCAAGGTATATGACACAGTTGAAGAACACGTGTGTGTTCAGATTATAAACTATTATAGCCTAAGCGAGACAGTGAAATATATATAGTATCGCACTTTGTAAACGCCATGTACACAAGTCAGGCTGGGCAATGTTTTATTTGTCTTTAAAGAGAAACACGAAATAACTCGTATTTATAATGTGTATTTCCCTTTCTATTTACTTTTCCAGTATGGCGTGATCTCCAGTAAGGTAGTTGCTTTGTGAACGAAAAACAAAGAAACACGTCATATTTGCACAATTAAGAAATAACAATGTATCCTTACTCAATTCACATGTTGTGCAATTTTAACTTGAAATCCTTTCTTGAGCAATTTCTTGAATATATGTTGATAGCACGTATTACACCTGTCCGACGTTGTATATTAAGGTAAACTGCCACTATATTTCAGTAGGGTTCAAATCACTCGCTGTTGTTGAAGCCCCTCCTGTCAATTATGTCCCGACGAAGCTCCAGCTGTTGTCTGAGCCCCTAAATGGCGTTTCACAACAAAAGGGACGCAACACATATATACTGCGATTTTATTGTTAAAATACCATTTATAACAGATTAAGGGGAGGAAGTTTTGTATTGTAATCGTTTAGTTGAAGCACTAGGCGATATTGAAAAAAACACATGCTATTGTGTTAGAGTTATAAAATAGATTAGATGTATATGTTTCTTATATTTCATTTATTATGTGCAGTTCTGTTTACGAATAACCGATTACCACGTGTATAGCTCTCCATACACACGGACCTATGACTTTACACACCTCCTTCGGAGGATGGCATACTTTCATTGTAGGCTTATCTTACCCGAGGAAATCGAACCTGTGACGTCTGGGACGAGAGGTAAGTATGACCAAGTATGCTAACCACTCATCCACCACAACAATATGACTGGAAGAAATTGTTATTTTCAATACACAGGTTGAAGAAAATAAACATAAAAAAGAAAACAAAAAAAGAAAAACAAATCAGAAAAAAACTTCTTTTTTTTTGTTATATTATATTTTTGTATAGACATGTATACAAACATCAAAACATAACCATAGTGGTCTCTTACATGGGGTAGGATTGCTTTTGACTATGGTCTCTTACATGGTGTATGCTTGTTTTTGACTATGGTCTCTTACATGGGGTAGGATTGTTTCTGATGTACAGTTTTTCATTTATTTGATATGCTCTGATGTTGTGCTCTGCTGTTGTATACATGTCTACTACGGTCTCTTACATGGGGTAGGAATTTTGGGTAGGATTAATTTTGGTGTACAGTTTTGCAATTATTTGATATGTTTTGATATTTGTATACAAGTCTAGATAAAAACAAACAATCAGATTTTGTATTTTTTTAAGATCTTTTTTTTCAAAGATTTTTTTTAGGTCCAAACGCGTTCCTTCAACCTTTGTTTCAATACCGTTCTTCTAGTTACAATTGATTGCAAATCGGGTCCTGGTATGGACTGGGATGTCGTGTTCTAAGGTGGATATAACATATCGGCATGGAATGTCTTCGATTCCTAGCACACATTCTCTAATTCACAAAAAGCGGAGTATACATCTGTCATGATGCTATGCATAACTTTCACGCAATAACTTTCACGCACAGTGCCGTAACCAGACATAAACTTACACCGAGGCATACCTATATTGGGTGAGAAGTGGTTCTTGGGTCGGGGAGGGCAAGGGCGGATCCGGGGGGGATGGGGGGGGGGGGGTATGGGTGCACCAGGCTAAAATCTGAAAAGTAATAATTATATGTATATAGTAAGGTTTTGTTGGTTAGGGTGTACAGGTGGTAGTGGGATGGATCTAGGGGTGGATCCAGTGCGGGCACCGGGAGCACCCCACCTAAAATCTGAAACGTATGTATTTTGATTGTTCTTTGGTTGTTAGTTAGGCAGGGGTTGGGGGCATGGGCGGATCCAGTTTGCATGAATCCATAAAATAAAGTCTTCTTACTTTAGAAAAAATCTGGGGAGCATGCACCCTCCTGAGGGGCGGATAAAGGATTTGACATTGGGGGTTTTGGCGCAAGTTAAAAAACAAGTAATAACCAAAACACACACACGCATGCACGCACGCACGCACGCACTCACTCACGCGTTGTTTCCAGTTAAGGGGGTGATGCGCAACTTTAAAAAACACTATTTACAGCCAACCCACAACCACTGCCCCCTCCCCCAAAAAAACACAAACAACACTCAACAACAACAAAAAGCACAAAACACCAAACAACAACTGTTTTTGTCACATAATGCGTACAAGTCAACATTGCATATTCAGTTTTGACGCATTATATGAATAATCACATTCGCTTTCTGTTTAAAAAATAATTAGGAAGTAGTAACGGCTTAGGAAGTAAACAGTAGGCAAATGTGCGAATACATACAGGGGAGAAGCCATATAAATGAAGTATATTAAGCCATTCTGTTATATTTTGTTAAATGATAGCAAGTGGTAATGTCTAGGTGATGTGAGAGATATCCTGATAAGAGAAATACGATGTCTCTGTCATCTGTTAACTTTAATTTTGTTCCCCGAGAGGTTGCGGGGTAAAATACAACCACTGCAATCTCACAAAGACACCGTCACATACAGAGGGATCGGACCTCCCCCACCACCCCCGCCCCCCACCCCCATCTACCCACACACATTCATATTCATTTTGTCATTTTTTATCATGCCTATTCAAGGTCTTTATCATGAGACCGCGTATGCAAACGTGGAAACGTGGCTCCATCGTAAATGGAGTGTCTATTATAGAATTTACAGCAATTCTGCAGTTTTGCAGGTAAGAAGGTTCTAGGCCCAATCTTCATATTTTATCTTGATGTAAATGGAGGATGAGCAGCCTGGCACTTTCGTTCCTGTTAGGCGCCATATAACCTTTCATGTGTTGTTGCTCCTTAAAACACAACTTTTTTTTAAACAGTAGTCGAATGTGAGTATGCATACAGGAGAGCCGCCATATAAGCTACATACATTAAGATATTAGGCGATGTGAGAGATGTTTCTATTGTCCTTTAATTTTCCGAATAGGCCTAGTTACTCATTTTAGCAAAGTAGAAGTTACTAGTGCCAATTACGCATTAATCGTGGATATGAATGTGTATGCTCTTTTTTAAATTCATATTTCCTAAGCAGTTACTACTTCCTAATTAGAAGTAGAAAGTATTAGTGCCTAGGAATTAACTGAAATATTAGCCGATACATATGAGTATACGGGAAAATACCATATTATATCATTTAACGAAATAAAAACTTAATATATGTGACTTATTTGGATTTTATCCTGCATGAATACACACATTCGCCTACTGTTTAAAATAATTACACTTAAAGGGTGTTAGAGACATATCTCACATCGCCTAGACATTACCACTTACTATTTTTAAAAAACAAAACTGCCCTTTAGCTTAATTAATTATCACCTCTTCCTTCTATAATGTACCAGTCGGTTTATTTGCAAGAACACGATTTATTAATTGCATGTGAATTGATGAATACTATTGGTATATTATGTGTTATGTGTTATCAAACCATGTACGCATGCATAGGGAATCTGCATATAATATAAGAACAATGTTCGTGTGGGGTGTGTGTTGTGGGGGTTGTGGGGAGGGACATACTCTACCCACCCCTTTCAGATTAGGGGAGAGGTGATGTCCCCGATGTTCCTAATTATAGATACTGCACACGATCTAGTCTAATTATCATGGCAGCGTCGTTTCCGAGGAAAGCTCCACGGGCCTTTTGCCTCATTAACACAGAAATTCAAAGAGATATGTCATGAGCATATATATGGTATGGCTCTTCCTACATGGGACTGGTCTACGTCTTAACATTTCCTTCGAAGGATGGCATAAGATTCAAAGTACCTTGCCCGAAAAATGAAAGGTCATTTGCCCAAAACCCTCACTTGAAAAAAAAACATTGCTTGCAAATGATAGAGGAAACGAAATGACAAGTGTGCGTACACACTGGTGAGAAACCGTTTAAGGTACAATATCAGAGTTTATGAATATATCGTCCCTTTCGCGTATCAATAAATTCACCTAAGCAGTTTATTATGTCCCTCAGGACTGTACTGACGCTAGCTGTGTTGATATTGTCCTTGAGGACAGTACTGAACCCAGTGAAGCTGGCCGGTGATATTTTCACAGAGATTAGTTTTGAGTGTATCCGTTTATTGTTTCGCTGAGGACAGTACTGACACACGATTTAAAAGAACCTTATTGCATTAAAGCAGACCATTTTTAAAAATTAAAACGTCCTTTAGTTTAAATACCACCCATTTTTTCTGTCATTATAAAGTACCAGTAGCTTTATATGCAAGAACATGATGTCTTAGTACAATGTGACTTGATTAATACCTTTGGTATATTCTAGCAGCGAGAATCGTAGCTCTTATGGTGCGTACCTACAACAGAGTTACTGTGATGCCCTTTTAGAATAAGTAGGTATCAGGGTCGACCTTATCAAGACAGGTTCATGAAGAGATCAAGATATGCATGCATAAACAGCCGCCATACAGCAATAGATTAAACGTTAACAACCAAGTGTGCATGCATAAAACTCACCAAAGAGAAAAATACCTCATCGATCTAGACATTTTCGTACGACTAGCTCATGTTTTTCAGGTGAATATCTCTGCAATTTTTACATTTCGACATATCTCGCGCTGACACGTATTCTGTGTTTTGAAACTTAAACCCGAACACAGCTAACACAAATCGACAACGTTAACAGGCAAACGTCAGATATGTGAGTAGGTTGTGTTTCTAAATACGAACAAGACGAGGTGCGGGGAATATACTCTGTCCACCCGTCTCAGGTTATGGGGAGAGGTGCTAGCCCACTGTTCTTTTTTTTTAAACTACACACATTCATTTCTGATTATCATGACAGCCTCATTTCCGAAGAAGGCTTTGCTGGCATGTTGTCACTGATTAACACAGAAATTCAGCAAAATATGTAAGGAGCATAATTATATAGGGTGTGTCCCTTCCTGTACATGGGCCTGGTCAACGGCATAACATCCCCTTCGAAGGATGGCAGTTTCACAGTACATGTACCTTGCCCGAATAATGAACGGTCATTCATCAAAAGCACTCACTTGGGAAAAAACATTGCTTGCAAACAGGTAGGGTAAACGAAAAGACAAGTATGCATACACACTGGTGAGAAACCGTTTAAGGATATGATTATATTGTTCCTTTTGTGTTTCAAGGAAGTGACCTAAGCAATTTATTTTGTCCTTCAAGACTTTACTGGCGCTAATTCTTGAAATTGTCCTTGAGGACAGTACAAAAGCGATGGAAGCTAGTAGGTGATATTTTCGTAGAGTTTAGTAGTACTGACTGTATTCGTTTTAGGACAGGACTAACGCTAGCCGGCGATATTGCCCCTGAGGACAGTACTAACGCTAGCTGTTGATATTGCCTCTGAGGACAGTGCTAACGCTAGCTGTTGACATTGCCCCTGAGGACAGGACTACCGCTACCTGTTGATAGTGACTTGTAGACGGTACTAACTCTAGCTGTTGATAGTATCCCTATAAGACGCTGGCTGTTGATATTGTTCATGTGGATGTTAAAGACAATAGCTGTTGATAGTGTCCATATAGACAGAACAAAAGCTTGCTGTTGATACCTGTGCATGTTACAGACTAGCTGTTGATATTGTAGTTCTACAGCTAGCTCTTGATAACGCTCACGAGGACATTACTAACGATAACTGTTGATATTACACTTAGGACAGTACTAACGCAGGCAGTTGATATTGCCATTGAGGACAGTACTAACGCTAGCTGCTGATATTGCCCCTGAGGACGGTACCTACGGTAGCAGTTGATATTGCCCCTAGAAAGCAGTACTAACGCTATATGTTGATATTGGCCCCGAAGACAGTATTAACGCTACCTGTTGATATTTCCCTTTAAGGCAGTAATAAAAGTGGCTATTGATATTGCCAATGAGGACAGTGTTAAAGCTAGCTGTTGATATTCTCCATGAGGACAAAACTAACGCTAGCTGTTGATATTGCCCCTGAGGACAGTACTAACGCTAGCTGTGGATATAGCCCATTATGACAGTCCTAACTATACCTGTTGATATTGCTCATGAGCACATTACTAACTCTGGCTATTGATTTTGACACGGAGGACAATACTAACGCTGGCTGTTGATATTGCCTCTGAGGACAGTACTTACGCTGGCTGTTGATATTGCCCATTAGGACAGTACTAACGCTGGCTGTTGATGTTGCCCCTTTGGACAGTACTAACGCTGGCTGTTGATATTTCCCCTAAGAACAGTACTAACGCTGGCTGTTTATACTTCCCCTGAGGACATTAATAACGCTGGCTGTTAATAGTGTCCATTAGGACAGTACTAACTCTGGCTGTTGATATTGTCAATGAGGCAAATACTAACGATATATATTGAGATTGCCCCTGAAGGCAGTACTTACGCTAGATGTCGATACTTCCCTTTGACCCTGTGGACATTACTCATTGGATATTGATGTTGCCCCTTAGGACAATACTAACGCTGGCTGTTGATATTTCCCCTAAGAACAGTACTAACGCTGGCTGTTTATACTTCCCCTGAAGACATTAATAACGCTGGCTGTTAATAGTGTCCATGAGGACAGTACTAACTTTGGCTGTTGATATTGTCAATGAGGCAAATACTAACGATATATATTGAGATTGCCCCTGAAGGCAGTAACGCTAGATGACAATAATAACGCTCACTGTATTGATATTGCCCCTGGGGCCAGTATTAACGCTGGCTGTTGATATTGCCAATGACGGCAGTACTAACGCTGGCTGTTGATATTGCCTCGGAGGACAGTACTACCACTAGCTGTTGATATTGTATTTGAGGACAGTACTAATGTTACCCGTTGATGTTGCCTCTGAGGACAGTACTAACGCTGGCTGTTCATAGTATCTCTATGGTGGTTAAAACAAAGGCTGATGATAGTGCACATGTGGATGTTAAAGACACTAGCTGTTTGTTTCAATATGGACAGTACATATGCTAGCTGTTGATACCTGTTCATGTTACTGACTAGCTGTTGATATTGCACCTGAGGATTGTTCGAACGCTAGCGTTTGATAGTGCCCCTGAGGACATTATTAACGCTAGCTGTTGATAATGCACCTTAGGACAGTACTAAAGCTAGCTGTTGATATTGCCACTGACGACAGTACTTACGTTAGTTGTTGGTATTGCACTTCAGGACATTACTAACGCTGGCTGTTGATATTGCCACTGAGCAACGTACTAACGCAGGCTGTTGATAATGCACATTAGGACAGTACTAACGCTAGCTGTTGATATTGCCACTGAGGACAGTACTTACGTTAGTTGTTTGTATTGTACTTCAGGACAGTACTAACGCTTGCTGTTGATATTGCCACTGAGGACCATACTAACGCAGGCTGTTGATATTGAGGACAGTACTAACCCTAGCTGTTGATATGACCCCTGAGGATAGTACTAACACCAGCTGCTGATATTGCCCCTTAAGATAGTACTAACGCTAGCTGTTGATATTGCCCCTGAGGACAGTACTAAACCTAGCTGTTGATATGGCCCCTGAGGACAGTACTAATACCAGCTGTTGATATTGACCCTTAGGACAGTACTATCGCTAACTGCTGATATTGCCCCTAAAGACAGTACTAAAACTAGCTGCTGATATGGCCCCAGAGGACGGTACTAACGCCAGCTGTTGATATTGACCCTTAGAACAGTACTATCGCTAGCTGCTGATATTGCCTCTAAGGACGGTATTAAACCTAGCTGTTGATATTGCCCCTTAATATGGTACTAACGCTAGCTGTTGATATTGCCCCTAAGTACAGTACTAACGCCAGCTGTTGATATTGCCCCTTAGGATAGTCCTAAACATAGCTATTGATATTGTCCCTAAGAACAGTAATAACGCTAGCTGTTGATATGGCCCCTGAGGACTTTACTATCGATAGCTGCTGATATTGCCCCTAGGGACAGTACTAAAAATAGCTGTTGATATGGCCCCAGAGGACAGTACTAACGTCAGCTGTTGATATTGTCCCTTAAGATAGAACTAACCCTAGCTGTTGATATTGCCCCTGAGGACAGTAATAAACCTAGCTGTTGATATAGCCCCTGAGGACAGTACTAACGTCAGCCCCTGAGGACAGTACTAACGTCAGCTGTTGATATTGTCCCTTAAGATAGAACTAACCCTAGCTGTTGATATTGCCCCTGAGGACAGTAATAAACCTAGCTGTTGATATAGCCCCTGAGGACAGTACCAAAACCAGCTGTTGATATTTGCCCTTAGGCCAGTACTATCGCTAGCTGTTGATACTGCCCCTAGGGACGGTACTAAAACTAACTGTTGATATGGCCCCAGAGAACAGTACTAACGCCATCTGATATTGCCCTGTAGGATAGTATTAAAAGTAAGTATAACCTTAACTGTTGATAATGCCCCTTAGAACAATATTAACGCTAGATGTTGATATGGCCCTTAGAACAGTAATAACGCTAGCTGTTGATATGGCCCCTGAGGACAGTACTAATTCTAGCTGTTTATATTGCCCCTGAGGATAGTACTAACACCAGCTGCTGATATTGCCCCTTAAGATAGTACTAACGCTAGCTGTTGATATTGCCCCTGAGGACATCACTAAACCTAGCTGTTGATATGACCCCTGAGGACAGTACTAATACCAACTGTTCATATTCACCCTTAGGACAGTACTATCGCTAACTGCTGATATTGCCCTTAAGGACAGTACTAAAACTAGCTGCTGATATGACCCCAGAGGACAGTAATAACGCCAGCTGTTGATATTGACCCTTAGGACAGTACTATCGCTAGCTGCTGATATTGCCTCTAAGGACGGTACTAAACATAGCTGTTGACATTGCCCCTTAATATGGTACTAACGCTAGCTGTTGATATTGCCCCTAAGGACAGTACTAACGCCAGCTGTTGATATTGCCCCTTAGGATAGTCTTAAACGTAGCCGCTGATATTGTCCCTTAGAACAGTAATAACGCTAGCTGTTGATATGGCCCCTGAGGATAGTACTAATTCTAGGTGTTGATATTGCCCCTTAGGATATTATTAAGCTGTTAATATTCGCCCTGAGGAGAGTACTAAACATAGCTATTGATATTGTCCCCAAGAACAGTAATAACGCTAGTTGTTGATATGGCCCATGAGGACTTTACTATCGATAGCTGCTGATATTGCCCCTAGGGACAGTACTAAAACTAGCTGTTGATATGGTCCCAGAGGACAGTACTAACGTCAGCTGTTGATATTGTCCCTTAAGATAGAACTAACCCTAGCTGTTGATATTGCCCCTGAGGACAGTAATAAACCTAGCTGTTGATATAGCCCCTGAGGACAGTACTAACGTCAGCTGTTGATATTGTCCCTTAAGATAGAACTAACCCTAGCTGTTGATATTGCCCCTGAGGACAGTAATAAACCTAGCTGTTGATATAGCCCCTTAGGACAGTTACAACACCAGCTGTTGATATTTGCCCTTAGGCCAGTACTATCGCTAGCTGTTGATACTGCCCCTAGGGACGGTACTAAAACTACCTGTTGATATGGCCCCAGAGGACAGTACTAACGCCAGCTGATATTGCCCTGTAGGATAGTATTAAAAGTAAGTATAACCTTAACTGTTGATAATGCCCCTTAGAACAATATTAACGCTAGATGTTGATATGGCCCTTAGAACAGTAATAACGCTAGCTGTTGATATGGTCCCTGAGGACAGTACTAATTCTAGCTGTTTATATTGCCCCTTAGGACATTAATAAGCTGTTGATATTGCCCCTGAGGACAGTAATAACGCCAGCTGTTGATATTGCCTCTTAAGATAGTACTAACGCTAGCTGTTGATATTGACCCTAAGGACAGTACTAACGCCAGCTGTTGATATTTCCCCTTAGGATAATCCTAAACCTAGCCGTTGATATTGCCCCTTAGAACAATAATAACGCTAGCTGTTGATATGGCCCCTGAGGACAGTACTATCGCTAGCTGTTGATATTGCCCCTTAGGACAGTACTAAACTTAGCAGTTGATATGGCCCCAGAGGACAGTGCTAACGCCAGCTGTTGATATTGCCCCTTAGGATAGTACTATCGCTAGATGTTGATAATATCCCTATGGATGTTTAAAAGCTGGCTGTTGATATTTTCCCTGAGGTCAGTTCTTACGCTAGCTGTTGATAATGCCCCTGAGGACAGTACTAACCCTAGCTGTTGATATGGCCCCTGATAGACATCTAGATATTTTGCAGTTATCTAGATAAAACGTTAAAATACCTAGATAGTTATGTAGCTACCTAGTGACAAATATAGAATACCACCATTCTGGTGATACTTAAATAACTCGTGTATTTATAAAGCACAAATACAATTATTCACTTGTGTACGTAATACGGTTGGTGAGTACATGCACCGGACTTGGACCACATGAGTCCCTAATATGTTTTTTCCAATGAATTAGACACGTGTCTTAATTCGACCGAATTACATTACGCGGTCCGAGTATTAACTTTCATACCCATCTAACCAGAAGTGAAAGCGGGGTTGGCTGGGGTATGAAATAAAACCTTAATTTTGGCTTTAAAAAAGTGTATATTGTAAAATTAAAACATTTAATAGGTAATTGTAAACAGGTTATCGCGTTATTTCAGTAAAACATGTTTTTAAACGTGTTTTATTGTCAACAATATCCGTTATAAAATCCTGCTAATATAGGCTTTCCCATCGCTTAATGGTATTAAGGCGGGACCACGTAATGAGGGGCACGTGTGCGTAATTCTGTCTGGCTCAAATACGGTTCCACAGACCACTTTGTATAGCACTGATCATGAGAGGTATATTACCTTTGATTTTCAATATATGTTTGCATATACAAGTATCATTAAATGAACTAGTTTTCACTATCGGTTACGAATGTCTTCAAGTGTATACATGATTTCCTTATGTTGGTATCATTGGTATGTATCATGCTTGGTGGTATTATGTATGTCCTATTACAGTTATATGTTGCCTTTCACTTATAGAGATATAATTAATTAATTGTCAATTAGAAGCCATGTCTCATTACTCATGTCTCATTACTCTTTACAGGAAAAGTAGTCTCTGGTTCAAGAATCAATAACATTGTGATTAAACATGAATGTTGTATTTAATTATTTGTTTAGTTTTATTTATCTTTATGTATGTATATATGAAAATATGTATGTGTGAAAGTATGTATGTGTGTGTGTATGTGTGTATGTGTGTATGTGTGTATGTGTGTATGTGTGTATGTGTGTGTGTGTGTTGTGTGTGTGTGTGTGTGCGCGCGCGCGCGCGCGCGCGCTCGCGTGCGTGCGTGCGTGCGTAAGTGCGTGTGTGCGTGCGTGCGTGCGTAAGTGCTTCTATGTCTCAGCGTAGTTACGGGTCTGACGCAATGGAGATTGGAGCCCGATATTTATATTTAGATATCGGTGGTACATTTTCAATTGCTTTTGTTTTCTGCACTTAATTTTCGATTCGGTGGTTCCACTACCACGCCGATAAAAGGCTATGGGTATTGTTTAACCATTCATAAGATATGTTGTCTGCTTTTTCATTGAGTCTTTCGGCTGTTAGTTTTGATACGCAGGCTTCATAACCGCTGGAGCAACTAAATTCCATTTTGTTTATTTTGCTCTTCGGGCATACAATTTTGTTAGATACTGGGACGGTTAAACGTATATACTATTGTTTTATGAATACTGAGTTTGCTATACCCGGCACTAGGGTGAGTGAACGGTAGCTAGCATATTTCACTACCGTTCATGAACAGTCAAACCGAGACTGCAATATTGCATATGTATCGTGTTCTGTCGTTTCCAAAGGTCTACTCTCATACTCTTTTAAGTTACATAACGCGACAGTCGCATACATGCGTCGACCATGACAATGCATTGTGTGATGGTATTATCACATAATGCGTAAACGTCACATATTGCGTATTGAATTTGACGCATTATATGAATAATCATATTCATCGTCGTTTCCAAGGAAAGCTCTACGTGTATTTTGCGTCACTGATTAACACATATTTCATCAAGATCTATAATGAGCAAATGGGACTGTTCAACGGCTTAAAATCTCCATCGAAGGAGGGCACACGTTTCACAGTAACTTGCCCTAATAATTAACGGTCAATTAAAGCTCTCATTTAGAAAAAAAACATAAAGGTAGGGTAAACGAAAAGACAACTATGCATACACATACACACTGGTGAGAAACGGTTTAATATTAAATATCACAAGTTATGAATATATTGTCCCTTTCGCGTATCAAGGAAGTGACCTAATTAATTTAATTAACCGTTAAGGAGTTTACTGATGCTAGCTGTTGATATTGTCTTTAAGTACAGTACTGAAGCAATGGTAGCTAGTAGGTGATATTTTCGCAGAGTTTAGTATTAACCGTATCCGGGTTTTTTCCAAAGCGGACAGTACTGACACATGATTTAAAAGAATACAATTATTATATTAAAACAGATCATTAAAAACAAACTGTCGCTTAATTGCCCTACTTTCTTCTGGCTTTATAAACTACCAGCAGGTTTATGTTTGTATACAAGCATTTTGTTTCTTACTTAAATATTGTGACTTGCGGAATACTCTTGTTATATTCTTAGTGATATTATCCAAGCATGTTCATATGTACAGGTGATCAACACATAAAGTAAGCAAACTATTCGGAAAGGGTGGATGAAAAGGGGGTGGGGGTGGGGGTGGGGGCGCGGGAAATACTCTGCCCATCACTCTCGGATTTCATGTGCTGCATACACACTGGTGAGAAACCGTTTAAGATTAAATATCACAGGTTATGAATATATCGTCACTTTCTCGTATCAAGGAAGTGACCGAAGTAATTTAGTTTGTCATTAAGAACTTTACTGACGCTATCTGTTGATATTGTCCTAGAGCACAGTACTGAAGCGATGGAAGCTAGCAGGTGATATTATTGCAGAGTTCAGTACTGAATGTATCCTTTTTTTGCCCTAAGGACAGTATTGTCACATGATTTAAAACAATATAATTATTATATTAAAGCTGATCATTATTATATTAAAGCTGATCATATAAAATAGCCTATTGCTTAATAGCATACCTTTCTTCTTGCTTTATAAGTTACCAGTAGGTTTTTATGCAAGCATTTGATCTCTTAAGTAAAGTGTGACTTGGTGAATATTATTGTTATATTCTTAGTTCTTATTATTGTTAACCCTTTTGTGTTTGTGATGTAGTTTGCATTTATTATTACTTTTGCCTTCTTGTTTGTCTGTTTGCGTGTTTTGGGGTTTACTGTTTTCTGTGAAAGCTGCAATTCCTATTCGATTTCTATACCTATTTCTATTATTCCAAGCATGTTCACATGTATGGGTGATTCACACATAAAGTAAGCAACAAAATATCCGGGTGTGTTGTGGGAGGGTAGGGGAATATACTCTGCCCACTATTCTCAGATTAG
>JAWPHD010023556.1:0-21811 GCA_037043455.1 Cyrtodaria siliqua | reverse complement strand
GAATACCGGACCTGGAGATAGTCAACATATATCACTGCGGAACATTTAATATATAGAAGATACGATGAATAAACTGTTGGTTGGAATACTTATGGTGGCCATATGTGGTGAGTTTTATCATGTGTATATAGTTGTGGACACTATTGTTATGCATACCATATGAAGACCTGCCAGTTTTGAAAAAAATCACATGGATGATAAATGCAGAATATTTAAAATGTCATGTTTCTGCAAAGATCAACATGACCGCCGTTTCGTAAAGTACACCAATCATTTTAACAACGTTTCACGAACTATTTCTGCTTCGGGTTTATATTCCACTAAACTTCATGTGTTCAGTAATTAAATCAATGGAAAATATTAACCGAACCAAGCCTAAACATACGCAATAACATTTTTATTTATTGTATGAGATAGAGTATTAATCCGAATCTCTGTTTAAAATACGGTCTCTGGTTCAAATTTCAGGCACATAGGCTAGTGTTTAAAGTTGTACATAGGTTAGTGCAAAATACGGTATCTGATTCGGGTTTCAGGTTTTACCATTGGTCAGCTACTACTTCCATCGATGATCTGTCAAATGCAACAAATGAAACTTCATAACATCAGCAGCTCGGGTCTGACCTTCGACGACCCTGTGATGCAAGAGATCCGGGATTACTGTCACGAGCACGCGTAAGTGAATAATTGTTTCTGCTGTACCTTTCTAGGTATCATTTTGGTTGGTGGCCAGTTAATCACGCCGTTCATGGCATGTGAGATGCAGGAAATGCAGCTTAGAGGTATTGACAGCAATGGCGTCGCCTATGATGACCCAGCCATGAAGGAAATTAGAGATTATTGTTTAAAACACGCGTAAGTATGAACCCTTCGTTATAAAGGATTGAATGTGTTAACGGTTCATCAACGCATTTTAGGTTATTTAGAACCGCCAGTAAAGAGGTTTAACGGTTCATCAACAAAGTATAGATTATTTAGAATCGCCTATAGGGAGGGGAAGGATACATAGGAATCCGGAAACATGTACTACTCTTACTAACAGTTTAACATGCTCGAGGGTAGACGTCGATATACGGGACCGCCCGGTTTACGTCCCACCCAACGAACGAGGCTAAGGGAAAGTGTCTTACCCAAAAACACACCGATTAAACTCAGTAGCGACATTGAGGCTTGAACTCGGGACCTCCGGACTTCAAGTCCATCGTTCTATATCCACTGGGCTACGCCAGCCACCCGTTATCTAGAAAACACGTTTCGACCATATTGTTTATGTATCGTGCCTGCCTTCATTTCGTCAAAAGCATTACTCTTACAGTCTAAAGAGAGGCTAGAGTGTGTGTCCTGTCAGAATGTTCCTGTGGAAAGCACGCTCGACTCTGAAGCCAGAGATCACGGGTTCGAACCCCGCTGGTGCCACTATATTACTTCGGTGCGTCCTTAGGTAAGACGCTTCCTAAAGTCTCGCCCCTCCCAGTCTTGAAAATGTAAGAATGTGTATGAGAGTGGACAGTTTGGGAGGGGTAATCTCAGAAAATATTGGAGGAATCGAATTACCTTTTGTGGTGGAGGAATGATATTAAAGCCATATATTAATCGACTGGAGAACGTCTGCGGCCGGAAGGATATGAGCTACAGCAGCAGCAAAACAGTCGAGCTATCTGTCAATTATTTGGGATTATCTTTAGTTATGTGCGCTGGAAGGAGACATAATAAGAGAGAACGGATTTATATATATTGTACAGTAATTTCATATCTCAGAGTTACAACTGTCCCTAGTTGTACAATGGGCACATTTGGGAAACTCTGGCAAGCGAGAATGTCATTTTATGAAAAATGGACCGATATGACACATTATTTGTTATAAACACACTTTTTTGAACTGAATGAAAAGAAAACCATTTAACTAACTTATATGTTCACATTTCTAATATTTCAGATATGACCACCTGGGAAACCTCGGAACTTTGGGATAAAGAGAGCAAATGGTGCCTGGAAATTGACAAATGTAATTGGGGCTATTACAATAAAAGTAATGCAACCATTCAGATGTTAATAAGTCGTTAATGATACCTTATATCTATAAAAGGCTTTACCTACACAGTCTCTGTAATAGGAACAAGTTAGCTTCCTTCAAAAAAGGAATCCAATACGTGGGCGAGCTATATTGTTCTGTCATTTAAGTGCTGTTAGAAGATACGTTTAAGTGGGGTAAAACAACTATAAAGATGTAGACATAGATTTCAATATCTTTTATTGAAAATAACCGGTTAAACATTAGGAGAATAAATACTGATAAAGGTGATCCTTTGGGAGCAACAAACACAATTAAGAGAATAAATCAGCAGACTCGGTTTTAATGAGTCTGTTCATGAGAAGTAATGAAAGAAGCAACACCTCTCACGCCCCCTAGCACCGGCTTAAGCGGTATTCTACTTCAAAGTCAGCTATATTTGGCTCGTTGGTCCCAAAGGACCAGTAAAAATAACACTACTGATTCGTAGCACGGGGAGACTTTTTACAGCCGCCACACTGTACTAAACGAACGCTAGTATGAATGTTAATAAATACTGATAGTTCACTTAGAAATACACAGTACTAATGGCAGTGTTTGGTTAGTCTGTTACAACAGAGATGGAATCTTGGGAATGATTGAACCGCATCTGTTCAATATTGACAATTTCTACAGAAGTTTATAAAAGCTAGACATATTGCAGAACTTAAATGGATGAAAAAATTACAGACACCTTATCCACTCGGCCTTAATGACAATATTTATCAAGAAGGAAATATTTCTAAAGATCCTAATATTGACATTTTTTCTATATTTTCTATTCGAAAGCGTAAATCTAGGTCTCGTGGTCTTAGGCGTAATCGTAACATCAAACGTAAATCGCGTGTAATTATTTCTGTCGCTGATTTACATACTATTTTTAAACAGTCTGGAAAGCACTCTATGCTTTCATGGCTTACCTCTTTGTCCATTTCTTCACTAAAGTTGATCGACGAGGAAGTCGACACAATTTTCATTCGTACAAATCCCTTGTATAACACTGTTTCCATAGTTCAAAGCTACATACAACATGTTTTCCGACCCCATATTGACAAGGAGTCTGATCACGTCAGGCATTTTCTAAAACTGCTATATATTAATAAAGGTATTGATTTTATTGACATGCCTAGTATTTATCGAGATACTCATGTAGTTGATTATATCCCAAAATATTTCAAAAATTCCGAAAGTCCTGTAATTTGTTATAAGTATAAAAAGCCTATTAGAAATATTATTTTCAACTACAACAAAATAGTTTCTGACCTTGATATAGTACATAATACATTGAAGCCCAAGCAGGGTTTAGGAGAAAGATGTGCACAGTAGATAATATTTTTGTTTTGCATGGTCTTATTAGTCATCTGATTAATACAGGCAAAAAACTATATTGTGCGTTTGTTGATTTTACAAAAGCCTTTGATTATGTTGTGAGGGATAACTTGTGGATGAAACTTATTAAACTTGGCATTAGAGGGAAGATTTTAAACATTATTCAATCTGTGTACAACTCTATTAAATCAAGGGTTAAATATTTAAACCAATTGAGCGATGAGTTTACGTGTTTACTAGGTGTGAGACAAGGAGAATGTTTATCTCCCTTTTTGTTTTCTATGTTTTTGAATGACATTGAAGATGAGTTTATACTAAACGGGTATGAAGGCATTGAGGTCGATATGATTAAATTGTTTATTCTGTTATATGCTGATGATATTGTAATATTTTCGGAAAGTGCCGAAGGTCTACAAAAAGGCTTTGATATTTTATCAAATTATTGCTCCAGATGGAAGTTGATCGTTAATACGGCCAAAACTAAAGTTATGGTTTTCAGAAAAGCAGGTTTATTGCCAAGAAATATGACATTTATTTATAATGATATGAATATAGATATAGTAAACGCTTTTACGTATCTTGGCATTGTGTTCACTCAAGGTGGTTCGTTTAATGAAACACAGAACATGTTGGCGGGTCAAGCGCGGAAAGCAGTGTTTATGTTAAACAGATACATTTATAAATTTACTGACATATCAGTAAAACATAAATTAGATTTATTTGATAAACTTATAAAACCTATTTTGAATTACGGCGCGGAAGTGTGGGGTTTTTCTACAGGACTTTGTGTTGAAAGAGTACATACGCAATATTGCAAAAGCATTTTGCATGTAAAGCGATCTGCTCAAAATGATTTTATCTACCGGGAGTTAGGGAGAACAGCATTGATTACACATAGATATGTATTAATAACAGGGGCGTAGCTGGGTTAATTTGAACTGTACGCCTGATGGGGTTCCAAGCAACCGCCCCTTGGTCAGTGGGGCTCTTGACGATCGTACGTTAGATTTCAGGAATTTTAGCTTAGATTAAATTTATGTATAATTCAAGCGAAAGAAAGCGCACATGTAAAGTCAATTCAAATAGCATTCATATATTTCTATTTTGTATAACAAATTAAGATCGGGAAAACAAGGACGCAACGACTCTGCTGGAAATATGTAGGCCTACCCCTAATCTCCTACCCCACTTGGGATTTTATTGCATTTTTTGGACCATTTTTTTTTTTCTGGCGAACTGTACGCCCGGGCGTACGGGCGTATGCCTGGCTACGCGCCTGAATAATAAAATACTGGTTAAAAATCATTTACTCTAATGAAAATAAATTTATTAAATATGTATACAGCATGCTTAGAACTGATGCCGAGGTAATGCCAAATAAAACGAATTGGGTTACATTGCTAAAGACATTATTGGGAAATATTGGATTGTTTGATGCATGGCTATATCAGGGAGTTGGAAATAGCGATATATTTTTAAGCCTGGCAAAACAAAGATTACATGACAATTTTGTACAGAATTGGCATTCACGTTTAGAACAGTCAAGCAGAGCTATTTTTTACAGAAACGCATGTGATACTTTTAGTCTTAAGCATTATTTAACCTGTATAAATATACCAAAATTTAGACAAGCGTTATCCAGATTGAGACTTTCCTCCCATAATTTAGAAATTGAGGCAGGTAGATGGCATAGACCATTAAGTATACCATTAGATGAAAGAAAATGTAGAGTTTGTAACAAGATAGAAGACGAGTATCATTTTATAATAGAGTGCACAAATTATAATGGTATTAGATTAAATTATATTGATAAATATTATTGGAAAAGGCCCAGCATGCTGAAATTTTTAGAGCTAATAAACTGCGAAAATAAAAACAAATTGAAAAAACTTAGTGTATTTGTATACAAAGCATTTGAAATCCGAAAGGATATTATTTTCCAATAACTAATCATTACAAAAGTTTTAAATTGTGTGTACGTATAGGGAAATATCATGTTGTAACGTGGTTTTTTATTTTATTTTTATACATAGAATATATGCAATTATTGTATATATACACATCTGCATTATCTATGCATTGTCTTAAAGTTTGGTTTCGCTTTGTATTTCATAATAAACAATACGCAATATATACTCAGTTGCATTGTATATGCAAAAACTTTTGGTTATGTTTGTGCTATGATATATAGATTCACTTAAATTAATATCCTAGACGATATATTGTGCAACGCCACATGTATTTTGTTGTAATCGTCATGATTTATGTATCATTTGTTTGTTTAGTGCTTGAAATCTTTATCAGATGATATATATAAATATATATATAAATATATATATATATATATATATAAACTGAAAACATGATAGTTACATATTTAATTTGAATACATGTCTTTATATGTTTATAGTCATGTGTTTGAAAAATATATAAAACAATATTCATAATACGTAAAATGAAATGTAAAATAAAATAAAATACAAATATTTACAAAGCAATGTCTATGGAATGTGAATTTTAATCTCACGTGGGCTTACTCATATTTTGTATTACATAGTGAAATACTGTGTGTATAAAGTAAATTGTTTAATGATATGAAAATATTTATACCATCTTCTCCATATGTACATTTGTTTATGTTGTTCCATTTAGTATTACCTGTCATTGTTTTATGTTAACTATTTGTATCCTCACAGGCCTTAAGGCCTATTGGAATTTTGAATAAAACATATAACATAATACTCCTAAGGAATGTGAATGCAACACATCTAAATTTTGCTATGCTCCAGCAGGTCTTGTTATCACCGGTAATGTTGATATCGTTGATAAACGTATTCGGCATTTGTTTTCGAAAGGTCCTAAATATAGATTACCTTCAACTATTGATTGTAATGCCTGTCGTGCCCTAATCGCCCACTCCATTGAAGATTTTAGTATTAAATGGCGTCGTAGAGAAAATGCGGACCCAAACTCGCTTTCTACTTGGAAGAAGTCAATTCTTAAAATTATAGATACACGTATTAACTTGTATTATGCTAACCCCTCTTTACTTCCTCCAAGACCTAGGTTTTCCTTTCGTAATTTAAAATCGGGAATTCAGGAATTTCATAATAAATTTGTTTTAGTTCCTGCAGATAAAGCAGCTAATAATGTAATTATTGTTTGACGCCTACATTAGGTCAATGTTTTATCTCTGGAACTCGGCAGCACCAATTCGTATACTCCATTTAATTCTACTGAGGATGATGTTGTTTCCGCACATATCACTCGGTGCACTACTTTCAAGGCTGGTGTATAAACTGCCTACCATGTACTGGATTCCTAAATTACATAAAAATCCGTATAAGGCTCGCTTTATTTCGAATTCTAGTGTCTGCACCACAACAAACATCTCCAAACTTTTAACTTCTTGTCTTACTGCCGTTAAAGATCACGTTAAACTATACTGTGATAAAACTTATGAAAATTCAGGAGACGTTCTTGATAAAATTTTCAATAAAGGTCAAGTTTCATCAATAACCACTTATGACTTCTCTACACTATATACAACCTTACCACATCACCTTATTAAAGAAAAGCTAATTTCTCTTATTCAAAAAACATTCGCTAGAGAAAATACTATATTTTTGGCATGTAATAATATTAAAGCGTTTTTTACTAATGGCATTTCAGACAATTATACTATGTGGACTTGCTATGAAGTTTGTGAAGCACTCATCTTCCTATTAGATAATATTTTCGTCAGGTATGGAACCACCGTTTATAGACAAATTGTTGGTGGTATCCCTATGGGTACGAACTGTGCACCACTTGTCGCAGATTTGTTTTTATTTTGCTAGGAAAGAGATTTCATGTTGAGTCTTTCACCAGATACCCAGGCAGATGTTATTGAAGCCTTTAATGACACCTCACGGTATTTGGATGACATATTGAACATTGACAACCCTTTCTTTCCAACTATGGTTAATAATATCTATCCTAAAGAACTTCAGCTTAACAAAGCTAATATATCTGATAATAAAGCTTCTTTTCTTGATTTAGATCTCTCGATTGAAAATGGTGAAATAATTAGCAAAATCTATGACAAGAGAGATGATTTTAATTTTGACATTGTTAATTATCCCCATTTGGATGAGGATGTTCCCCGAGGTTCTTCTTATAGGGTGTATGTATCTCAACTTATTCGTTTTTCAAGAGCTTGTACTCTAAGTTGACGACTTTAATATTCGTAATCTTTGTATAACTATAAAGCTACAGACTGTCCGGTCATCGTACAATTAAAGAGGAAAGCAAAAAGTAAAAAGGGTCCACCACCAAGCATGCAGTACGTTGCAAAATGATAGGGTTTTACGAAGTCGGTTGAGGACTTTAATATTCGTAATCTTTGTATAACTAAAAAGCTACTCAATCAAGGTTACCGTTACCATAAACTTCGTAAAACTTTTGCAAAATTTTATTATCGTTACCCTGATCTTCTTTCATAATATAAAAGTAATTTAAGGACTATTCTGCGACAAGGACTATCACAATCTGACTTCTATGGTGATGTGATTTATAAAATTCGAAAGATTCTTGGTCATGATCATTTTCATTCTATCTTTGTTAAACTTGTTAAAAAGTTTATCAAAAGAGGTTATGACCCTATCATTTTGCAACGTACTGCATGCTTGCTGGTGGACCCTTTTACAGTTCGCAACTATGCTTTCCTCTTTAATTGTACGATGACCGGACAGGCTGTGGACCATATGATGACGCCTACCTAAAGCCCATTGGGACGGTGGCGTTTGATGTTTGTCTATGATCTTTCTTGTCGTGCCCTTAATGGTTTATTCTCTTGTTGCTCTGGCTTCTGCCAAGTCATTGAGTACCTTCATTGTGGCTTTCTAGGCTATTGTTTTTTGTATTATATTTACACGAGCATATTTGTGTTTGACTTATATTGCCTATTGATGCTGCCTTGTTGGTTAGAGATTAGATCATTGCGGGGATTTCTTTATTTACACTGTCCTGTTTTAATGAGATGGCAGTAGGGTACGTAAGTGTGAGGTTTGGTACACCCTAGAACCGTTTTAAACCCCAGTGGCCTACTTTGCCACTGAGCGTTCCAAGACGGTAGCCTTATTGTCAACCCTTTTGTGTTTGTGATGTCATTTGCATTTATTCTTACTTTTGCCTTCTTGTTTGTCTGTTTGCGTGTTTGTTTCTGTGTTTTGTGGTTGACTGTCCTCCTTGAATGCTACTTTCCCTGTCCGATCTTTTTATAATTCTTTATATATTGTAACAAGAAATGGGCCTAAATCGATCACCTGATTACTGGCACTTTATCGAACTTCTTCGAAATATTATGCAATATGGTCATATACAATCTGTGCAAGTTTGGTTAAGATTGTTCAAGAAATATTGCCTCTGTTTTGATAACAACATTGATATAAAGACAGTGACAAAGTTTGGTAAAGATCAAATACAAAATAAAGGTGCTAGAGTGTAACACATGGGGCAGGGGCAAATGTGACCCCAGGGCTACATGTAATATATGAGAGCTGTGTGACATGTCGTTTTAAGTTTTCCCCTATACAAGTCTATGTGACACCTGGGGCGGGGCCAAATGTGACCCAAGGGTCACCATTTGACCCCAGGGTCACCATTTGAACAAACTTGGTAAAGGACCATAAGAGTATAGTAAATGCAAAATATTAAACCTCTGGCTCTTGTAGTTCTAGAGTAGAAGACTAAATGTTTTTCATATATATATGTAAAACTGTAACCCCCGGGGCGGGCCAAATTTGACCCCAGGGTCACCATTTGAACAAATTTGGTAGAGGACCATAAGCTTATAGCAAATGCAAAATATTAAACCTCTGGCACTTGCAGTTTCAGAGAAGAAGATTTTTTTTATGTTTTCCTCTATGCAAGTCTATGTAAAACTGTGACCCCAGGGGCGGTGTCCAATGTGACCCAAGGGTCACCATTTGAACAAACTTGGTAAAGAACCATAATCTTATAGTAAATGCAAAATATTAAACCTCTGGCTCTTGCAGTTTCAGAGAAGATTTTTTAATTTTTTTCTTATGTAAGTCTATGTAAAACTGTGGGCAGGGCAGGGTCACCATTTGAACAAACTTGGTAAAGGACCATAATAATATATTAAAAATATTAAACCTCTGGCTGTTTCAGAGAAAAAAAACTTTGTTTCCCCCTATATAAGTCTATGTAAAACTGTGACCCCCGGGGCAGGCAAAAATGTGACCCCATGGTCACCATTTCAACAAACTTGGTAAAGGACCATAATCTTATACAAAATTCAAAATATTAAACCTCTGGCTGTTGTAGATTCAGAGAAAAAAAATACTATAAATACTATTTTTTTTCCCGTATAAGTCTATGTAAAATGTGACCCCCGGGGCGGGGCAAAATTTGACACCGGGGTCACCATTTAAACAAACTTGGTAGAGGACCATAATCTTATAGTAAATGCAAAATATTAAACCACTGGCTCTTGTAGTTTCAGAGAAGAAGATTTTTTAATGTTTTTCCTATACAAGTCTATGTAAAACTGTAACCCCCGGGCGGGGCCAAATTTGACATCAGGGTCACCATTTGAACAAACTTGGTAGAGGACCATAAGTTATAGCAAGTGAAAAATATTAAAGCTCTGGCTCTTGCAGTTTCAGAGAAGAAGATTTTTAAAATTGTTTTCCTATATAAGTCTATGTAAAACTGTGACCCTCGGGTCGAGACCAAATTTGACCCCAGGATCACCATTTGATCAAACTTAGTAGAGGATCATAAGCTGATGCTACATGTAATACATGAGAGCTCTGTGCCTTGTGGTTTCAGACAAGAAGATTTTTTAAAAGTTTTTTCCTATATGTCTATGAAATAAAAAGGTAAAATCTCATTATACAAACTTTAGACCCCCGGGGCACAGCCATTTTTGACTCTGGGGACTTCATTTGAACAAACTTGATAGTGTTGGCATTGGCGATCATTTTAAAAGAACACCTGTCGAAATCTGTCCAGGGGTTCTTGGGAAGAAGATTTTTTAAGGTTTCAACCTTTTATGGTAATGGTGGTCATCTTGGATGTCGCGCTGACCTAATTTTAACAAATCTAAAAAGCATTCATCTAAGGATCATCCTTGTGAAGAATGGTCAAAATTAGCCAAGCGGTTTCCGAGGAGAAGTCGTTTGAAGCAAAACTTAATGACGACGACGGACGACGGACGACAGACGACGGACGAAGAGTGATCCCACTAGATAACCTGTGAGCCTTCGGCTCAGGTGATTTAAAAAAGGGATATTCTGCCTTGTGAACACTCTAGCACCTTCATTTATTATTTGATTTTTACCAAACTTGCAGATTGTTAATATCAACGAAATGTCGGACAGGTTTGAAAAGCAGCGAGATCAGATTAGTAACACAAGAGTTATGGCCCTTGATTTAGTTAAAAATGCTGTGTTTTGCCTCGTTAAGATGATAGGGCTTTCATTTTTCATCCGATCTTTGCCAAACTTTACCAGGTTGCTGATATCAATGAAAGCTTGGACAAGTTCGACAACCAGCCAAATTGGATTAATAATACCAGAGTTATGGCCCTTGGTTTAGTTGTGAATGCTGTATTTTGCCTCGTTAAGACGATACGGCCTTCATTTGGCCAGATTTCAACGAAAGTTTGCAGGGATGATCAGTATCAAGCCTAGTTGTGCATATCTTCACTGTGTTCCGGTTGAATGATTTTGGCATAACAAAGAGCAATAACTCTAGTTTGAATGAAGACAGAGTTATAATTATTATGCTGTGCATTTCCTCCTATTGCCCTCTATCATTACGTTTCCATGCAGTCCCTTAAGTACTTTCAAAGTTATGCTCCGGACAAGAATGTTAAGTATAAAATAACAAAGTGCAATAACTCTAGTTTGAATGAAGACATAGTTACGGTTATTGTGCTCTGCACTTCCTCTCATTGTCCTCTATCATCGGGGAGCAGAACACAGAGCCTCTATAAGATGTATGCATTGGATCGTGTTGAAGATATGTGCAAAGTTTCAATGTTGTACACCTAATACTTTGAAAGTTATTAACTGATAACGCCACGGATTAAATAATGGAGGTATTAATGTTGATGCTTTATAAACACTTCAGGATTGCCGTATATCCCTTTAAGTCTGAAATTGTCTTGTGGATAAGAAATATGGTTGTTTATAACATAAGCAACGTTGTTACTGAAGATAACAACAGCTCGGGCATTAGATGCAGGAGAACTTTATAGGCAGTTATTTCCCAACTGGGTCATATATACTGAAAGTGTATGGGTACGCAATATGCGGCCATTAGTCAAATGGTACAGGCCTATATTAGGACTTTTCTTTGGTAAGAATATTAAAACAGCACATAATCCACTTATTTTTTTCGCTTCAAAGTATCATTATTGACAGAAAACCCGTTTGTCTCAAGCCGATGAGCAAACAAAGGCTGTAAAATGTTGCAATACAGAACTGAAATGGTTCAACATTTCTAAGCAGAATATCGACAGCCAACCTTCCTTGAAGCCCTCTTAATAACATATTTACAAATATAAAACAAGTAAATGCATGTCAAAGCAGGCTTTATAACCCCTACTTGTTAGTTTTATATTATAGTATGAGTTACTCCCCTTATACCACAGTGTGTAAGTGGTCACTGTTTCCATTAATAAGGTCCCACCTTTCTGTTCTAACACATTAACTTAGGCACTGTTCTAGAAGATGTCAAGGGAGTAGCATCTCCTTTACACTACTCAGTTGTTTATAATATTTAGTTTTGCAAATACCGACTAAGATAGTCGATAGCTATGTATCAACCAGACTAAGATAGTTGATAGCTATGTATCAGCCAGACTAAGATAGTTGATAGCTATGTATCAACCAGACTAAGATAGTCGATAGCTATGTATCAACCAGACTAAGATAGTCGATAGCTATGTATCAACCAGACTAAGATAGTCGATAGCTATGTATCAACCAGACTAAGATAGTCGATAGCTATGTATCAACCAGACTAAGATAGTCGATAGCTATGTATCAACCAGACTAAGATAGTCGATAGCTATGTATCAACCAGACTAAGATAGTCGATAGCTATGTATCAACCAGACTAAGATAGTCGATAGCTATGTATCAACCAGACTAAGATAGTCGATAGCTATGTATCAACCAGACTAAGATAGTCGATAGCTATGTATCAACCATACTAAGATAGTCGATAGCTATGTATCAACCAGACTAAGATAGTCGATAGCTATGTATCAACCAGACTAAGATAGTCGATAGCTATGTATCAACCAGACTAAGATAGTCGATAGCTATGTATCAACCAGACTAAGATAGTCGATAGCTATGTATCAACCAGACTAAGATAGTCGATAGCTATGTATCAACCAGACTAAGATAGTCGATAGCTATGTATCAACCAGACTAAGATAGTCGATAGCTATGTATCAACCAGACTAAGATAGTCGATAGCTATGTATCAACCAGACTAAGATAGTCGATAGCTATGTATCAACCAGACTAAGATAGTTGATAGCTATGTATCAACCAGACTAAGATAGTCGATAGCTATGTATCAACCAGACTAAGATAGTCGATAGCTATGTATCAACCAGACTAAGATAGTCGATAGCTATGTATCAACCAGACTAAGATAGTCGATAGCTATGTATCAACCAGACTAAGATAGTCGATAGCTATGTATCAACCAGACTAAGATAGTCGATAGCTATGTATCAACCTGGCTTTTAAAGTTCCATTGTCTGGTAAGATATTTAATGTTTAAAGACTTTAAACTAACCCGCCAAATAATGGCAAAATTACGCTACAAAACCGTTTTATCAAAACTCTAGTATCCAGGTGTTCAGGTCATATAATAATGTATATGTGCCGATTAAAAGATTTGGTTTATTCACAGGTTTTAAAAATTCCTGGGATTGAATATGCGTAAAATGAATTATGAGTTAATAATTCAACGCTCCAGTTTTGGCATTTGGCTTGGCTGGTTAAAGCGGCTTATATACTCGGTAAAAAAAGTATTGCACGCATTGATATTGCACGGGAACTTTTGCTCGTGCTTGCTAAGAGCCGCGAAATAGAAATAAGGAACTACTTTCAAATAAAAATAACGGAATCCTTCCTATAGTGTCAACAAAAAAATACGAGTTTTTTTTACAACCTTTTATGGCAAAAATTGATAAAATAATTCAAATGGTCACTCACCAACTGTTTTTAACGTTATCGAATTGTAAACAAACTTCAGAAAATCCCTTGATGTTTTTAATGACGTCATCCGACGTCGACGTCGTTTTCGCGCAAAATAATCATCCACACAAAATGAAACTGAATGGCAAGATAGGAATTCCATCAAAAGCTATAAAAAAATAACACAAATACAATGAAAAGTAATAGTCATACAATTAACATTGATGAAAAACAATATGAAAGGATACAATAAAAAGGTTATTGAATTTGTACGGCTAAATATTACTTGGAACTCGTTGTTTTGGCGCAGGACGACTCGCAAGCTTGCAAGCTCGTCGTCCTTTGCCAAAACAACTCGTTCCAAGTAATATTTAGCCATACAAATGCAATAACCTATAATATAAAAATAAAACTAGTGGACAAAATTTAAGTATCTTTTTTTAGTAACCAAGATCTACCCTACCCGGTTAATTTGGTACCAGAAACATTAAATTCCAAACAATATTTGATTTTAAAAAAATATCGCGAACACACAAAGGGTCTGTAAAAAATGTTGCAAAGTCCATACAAAGTAACAGTTACGGACACATTCGAGTAACCAATAAAAAGATTATTATTTTTTCGCAAACTTTCATTGTAAACGATAATTATTGTTGATTGTTGATCTATTGTGAATTATCACTGAAATAATAAGGGTTATGTGCGAATGTCATGGTTTAACGATCATTGTACGGGTTCGGAAACTGCCATGGTCCAAAACTTCTTTTACAGAGTATATATAGTATCCATCATAACTGCTTTCTACCCATATAATTAACAATATGTAAAAACAAACTAGATTCTGCATTTAGATTTGATTTTCACTTTTTAACCATTTCAAGCATTTGTATTAATATATTCAATGATGTAGAGTTTTTAATATCAAGTTGAACTATTCCATACCAAAGTTTCAGAATATGATAAGCTCCCTTTGAATAGTTTGTTGTGATTGTACTAGAGCACAGTTTTGTCCTTTCTCTAACTTAAGCTTACATGTAGTTACACAAAATACACTGAAAAATCGTCAAATTGCAGCATTTTAGTTAATGTTTTTATTCAAAATGTCTACGGGGTATGGGTGGGGGAGTGACCTGCCAATACCATCCCACCCATATCACCTCAATTAACACCCATCCCCCTTTCAAAAACCTGGCTAAGCACTAGCGGATCCAGGGTGGTGCGCCCCTAAAAATTCCGGATCATACATGTATGTCCATGTTACTGTAGATAAAATATCAAACAATTTAGATGCACGCACTCAGTATAAAAAAAACTCAGGCTCGCTTCGCTCGCTCGACGCATAATGACTAATGAGTGGTTTAATTAACACATTGTTAAATCCTTATATTTGAACATGGACTTTTTTACCCTATCAATGCACTACCGCAACCGTTTTATGAGGCTAGAAACGGACCCGAAAATTGACCAAAATATTACGCCGCCCCCTAAGCTGAAATCCTGGATCCGCCCCTGCTAAGGGCCTGTTCAAAAAGTCATATAACATTATATGTTTGCAACAAGTTTCACAACAATCATTACATGTATCTAATGACCGATTTGAATTGTTTTTTAAAGGGTCGTCAACACACCAGTTTATTTAGCCACCCATAGAGGGGACGGAATATATATGAATCCTGGAATCTCGCAATATTCCTACCATGGAATACATTCCTATAGTTGTTCAACGTGCTTGGGGAAACCACGTAATTTAAGTATACATAGTTTTTATGTGTTGGTTAGCAACACTTAGTGTCATCTTTTATTTTTGGATTTCTGCATAAGAACTACCAAGTTACCTATTTTGCTATCAAAATAATATGTAACCCACATTCCCGCTTTTCCCAACTATTCAGTACTCGCAACAACCGTTGACTGTACATACGACTTTTGACTACTGTAAGAAAAATAGCTTTTTTACGCAGTGTAAGCGTTTCGAAACTGCTACACGCATATACATACTTATTAATATGCTCGAGGCGACACAGGTATTGCGTAGGACTATTTCGGAATTGCCCAAGGGGTGAAATATACCAAGTGTCCCTACGCAATTCGGGAAAGCATTGGATAGTAGGAATCCGCGCAGAGATTTGAAAAGGAGGATATGACCACTCTGAACACTGGGGTGGGGCGGGCCTCCACTGTCCACCGGCTCCTACGCCTATGGAATATGACAATAATACTGAAATCCTACAATAATCACCATTGTTCGTTTTATGCGTACTCCGACTTCGTCCGTATCACCATTTTCTTTTATCCGCCGTCAACCGTACGCTAAAATTGTGACGCCACACATAGATCACGCAATACTTAATTCATGCTCGGGTTTTTTAACGCATGCCAACTATGTTGTTATCTAGGAGAAGGATGGGTGTCTGTAAATTCGTTAAAATCGCTAATAAACAAAGAAAGAAACAGTTTTCTGCAATTTAGAAGGCCTTTATCAACAGACTTTCGCATTAAATAGCTGTTATTATAACTAATAATATACCAAACTCCATACATTTATTTTTTAAGAGTGTAAATATTAACAAACAAATATCGCTCAAAAGTCCGATTACGTGTCCACAAACATTACTTTTTAGACACAGCTAGGAACTATTTTCACTGGCGAGTGATCCGCGTTCGTCGTATCGATCCGACGTGGTTTGATCCGGATACCGGGGGTGCCGGGAAGTTTGAAACCAGTCATGTCTGACTCTCACCCACCCCATCCCTCCTTCCACCACACGCCCCGACCGCATTTCAAACCTGCTATAAGAGATATTGTTAGCCAGTATAGAGCCTTATTCTTTCTTTCTTTTTATTTTCTTTCTTTCTTCTATCTATTTCTCTTTCTTGTTTGCATAGATCTATGTTGTTTGTCGCTTGTTGGTGTTTTAAACATTTGTTGTATGTTGTTGGTGTTGTTGTTGTTGTTTTTGTTTGACAAAATCCCCTTAGTACCTGTAGGTGGAGTGTTAACATTCTGGAGAGCCCGAGGGGAACATTTCTTGGCAGAGCTTTATATGAATAAACAATTTGTAGGATATTAAAGCAATGGAATACTGCACTTGAGCAGTAAATACTGCACTTGAGCAGTAAATAAAAGAGTTATTTCATATTGTCAAATATAGTTTTATATTCACTACCGGCATTACGTTTTTAAAAAAAAGCAACTAAATTTCAAAAACACTTTAAATTAATATCTTTCCATAATTATAGTAGGCAAGTTATAGTAGACTTTATTGAATTTTAAAAGTTATAGTGAGTTAGAAAAAAAAGAAAAAGAGAAGAAACTTCAAAGGGCGGATCCAGGGGTGGGCCGAAGCCTGTGTGAGCCCCCATCCCCGCCCCATAAAACCATAAAACCTGCCAAACAAAAAACAACATGAAGAAGAAACAGGGGTTATTTTGCCCTTTTTTTATTGGGGAATTTGTTTACGCCCCCACCCCTCCCTCAAAATAAAGGCCTACTTGCAAGTTACGCGCCCCATAACATGAAATCCTGGATCCGTCCATGACTTCACAATACTTAATTGTCGCGATGTCGTATCGCAATGTCGCGATGTCGTATCGCATTGTCGAGTTGTCTTATCGCAATGTCGCGTTGTCGGGCGTCGCATTGTCACCCACGACAATGCGACATTGTATCTGGCCCCAACCGGACACCGTAGTTCTGGTCTTACACTTCAGTAGACTGTTCTAGGAAAACGTCATTTCAGCAAGTAAAACGGTAACCTTTTAACGTTGCAAAATATGTGTTTATACCAGTCAAGTCTATTAACTAGTTCACTAGCAATTGAAGGTGTAATGTATATGCTTATCATCATTCCTATAGTTGTTTAACTTTTTAAAGTGATGAATTTCGACGCATATGTCCACAATTATAAAAGAATGTGAAAGTGGATGCGAAAGAATTGGAAAACGAATGTTAGAAAAAATACACTAAACTCGTTAGATTGACAGGCAAAAGGATTGGGTGAATGGAGAACCCCCTCTCCAGTCCCAAACGGGAGGGTGATACACCTACATAGAAAAAGAGGTACGAAATAATTGAAAAACAAAGGTTACACAAAATACACTGAAAACTCGTCAGATTGCAGCATTTTAGTCAATCTTTTTATTCAAAATGTCTAAGAGGGTATTGGTGGTGGGTGGGTGGGCACAAAATACACTGAAAACTCGTCAGATTGAAGCATTTTAGTCAATCTTTTTATTCAAAATGTCTAAGTGGGTATTGGTGGTGGGTGGGTGGGTGTGGGGGGGGGGGGGGGGGGGTATTGACCCGCCACTATCACCCCCACCTAAATTAACACTCCACCCACTTTCAAAAACCTGGCTAAGGGCCTGTTAAAAAAGGCATATAACATTATATGTTTGCAACAAGTTGTATAGATAAACAGAACAACATTCATTACAAGTATAATGATTGATTTGAATTGTTTTTAAAGGCCCATCAACACACCAGTTTAAGTTATTTAGCCACCCATGGAGGGGGCGGAATATATATGAATCCTGGAATCTCGTTATATTCCTACCATGGAATTAATTACCCTTTTTTACTTCTTGAAAATAATATCGAACACACATTCCCGTTTTTCCCATCTAATCAGTATTCGCAACAACCGTTGGCTGTACGTACGACTTTTTGACTACTTTTCTACGCAGTGTAAACATATGAGCGATTTCAAAACTGCTACGCGTATCGACACACTTATTAATATGCTCGAGGCTTGTCAGGTATTGCGTAGGACTATTTCGGAATTGCCCAAGGGGTGAAATATACCAAGTGTCCCTGCCCCCAACCACTCTGAACTATTGGGATGAGGGGGTGCTCCCCCACTGCCACCCCCATACATCCCCGGCTCCTACGCCTATTGAATATGACAATGATAATGAATTCCTATGATAATCACCATTGTTCGTTTTATCCGACTTCGTCCGTATCACCATTTTTTTTATCCGCCGTCAACCGTACCCTAAAATTGTGACACCACCAATTTTTTTTTATGTGCCGTCAACCGTACCCTAAAATTGTGACACCACGCATAGATCACGCAATACTTAATCCATGCTCGGGTTTTTTAACGCATGCAAACTATGTTGTTATTTAGGGGAAGTATGGGTGCCTGTAAATTCGTTAAAACAGGTATTAAAAATCGCTAAAAAAACAAAGAAAGAAGCAGTTTTCTGCAATTTAGAAGGCCTTTATCAACAGACTTTCGCATTAAAAAGATGCTTTTATAATTAATAATATACCAAACTCCATACATTTTTTTTAAGAGTGTAAATATTAACAAACAAATATTGTTCAAATCTCCGATTATGTGTCCACAAACATTACTTTTTAGACACAACTAAGAACTATTTTCACTGGCGGATGATCCGCGTTCGTCGTATCGATCCGACGTGGTTTCATCCGGATACCGGGGGTGTTATGGGTCCGAATATAACATTTGGTTCCGGTGCCGGGAAATTTGAAACCAGTCATGTCTGACTCTCACCCCACCCCATCCCTCCTTCCACCACACGCCCCGACCGCATTTCAAACCTGTTATAAGAGATATTGTTAGCCAGTATAGCGCATTATTATTTATTTCTTTTTATTTTATTTCTTTCTTTCTTCTATCTATTTTTCTTTCTTATTTGCATAGATCTATGTTGTTTGTCGCTTGTTGGTGTTTTAAACATTTACATGTATGTTGTTGTTGTTTGACAAAATCCCTTTTTTTAGTACCTCTAGGTGGAGTGTTAACATTCTGGAAAGGGAAACATTTTCTCCCACTCCATCTTGGCAGGACTTTATATGAATAAAAAAAAATTATGATATTAAAGCAATGGAATACTGCACTTGAGCAATAAATACTGCACTTAAGCAGTAAATAAAAGAGTTATTTCATTTTGTCAAATATAATGTTATATTCAATACCGGCATTACGTTTTTAATGTAAAATAAAAAGCAACTTAAGTTCAAAAACACTTTTAATTTATATATTTTCTAACTTAAAAAATGAGCTATAGTTTTTGAAAATGGGTCAAGTGTTTAAGGAAATGCTGTCGTTTACAATACTGTAGAGTAGAGTAAAGCATGTCAGTTTGCCGGGTCAATATTTTTCGAAACACATTAAGTTGGTATGAAAGTTATAGTAGGCTTTATTGAATTTATAAGTTATAGTGAGTTAGGAAAAAAAAAGAGAAGAAGAAGCTTCCAAGAGCGGATCCAGGGGTGGGGCGAAGCGGGTGTGAGCCCCCACCACCGCCCCATAAAACCTGCCAAACAAACAACAACAACAAAACAAAAAAAAACAAAAAAACATGTTTGTTTTTTGAAGAAGAAACAGGTGTTTTTTTGCCCTTTTTTATTGGGGAATTTGTTTACGCCCCCCCCCCCCCCCCCCCCAAATAAAGGCCTACGACCTACTAAGAATTTGCAAGTTACGCGCCCCCTAACATGAAATCCTGGATCCGCCCATGACATCCTGGATCCGCCCATGACTTCACAGTACTTAACCTATGTAGTCGCCATCAAATACCATTTTTTCTGCATAAACTTGTATTATAAGCATAAAATATAAAGTAAAAATTAAAAAAACATTTGTTGTTTTGTCCTGAATAACAGATTTTATTTCACCTCTCATGCTTCGCCTTCGTAAACATACTTACTTCACTGAACATACAAAATGTGTTCATTTCTCGATGAAATAAAACCTGTCATTCACTCCTGGCCAACACAACACATAAACTCTAATGTATATATATGTATTACTGATATTACTTTGAATATGTATATTGTATAAAAACTGTCAATTTACAAGCAAATTGAACCTTTATAAAGTTTTAATTTTGTTTTTAAGACTTAAGAATGTATGTAATTTCTAACATCAAACTGTTTTTTTTTTTTGTTTTTTTTTTTTTTTTGTATTGCCTGGTATGTGTTTTTTAACGTAAATGGGGTACTATACTGAGCAAAAATAGCAATGTCCCCAACTTTACCCATAGATTTAGACACAATGAAATTATATTTTATTCAATCTTATATGCCAATACCTTTGTTAAAGGCCAGCACTGTCATGAAAACAATTTTCTTTGAATCAAACTTGTGGGCAAACTTATTCCCCTTGATTTGGTTTAAACAGCATTTCCGGGTCTTGTGGTTAAAACTTTGAGTTAACACAGTTTTGTTATATTGAAATAAACAGAGAATGACCTCATCACCACAAAAACAGAGAAAAGACGCTGATCTTTTCACTCATTTTTGCGCCATACAGCTTTCAAGAACGAATATTTTCAGATTACCTCCCTTTATAAAAAAAAAATGTAGTGATTTCGGAATTTGAATAAAACATGTTTTAGCAGCAACAGACAAACTTTGGTTTTTGACGATTATTAATATTGATCAGAATGATTGAGTGATAAGTATAAAATGATGAAATTGTATCTAGATTGGTGTACAAAGTGTAACAATGTCAACCCTATGCAAATCACAGCTTAAAAGAGGGACGTTTCTATTTTAGCTGAGTATATTTTTAAGGTGGTAGAAACAATGTTATCGTTAGTTTGTTTTAGAATAATATATGATTCTTTTACATTAAGTAAAATCCCGTGCTAATATAATGAACCAGTCCAAATGCAGGATCGTAGCTGCTGAAGCACATCGGTAGAAATTTGGGCAGGTAACAAAAGTTGAATAGGTACTTGAATGAAATCTCAAATAAAAACCATGACTTTTCAAATAATTAAATGTCTTATCTCCGTTCAATCTCATTAAAACCAGACCCTTTATAAAGCTACGATACTCTACACTACTAAGGCGGAGAGTATCAAAGCGTAATTAGGATTTGATTTTAATGAGATTGATCTCCTTTACAGTACATGTATAGTAACAGTGACACTAGTTACTGCAATCACAGGTGACTTAAAACAAATTAAAATGGGGGCGCTTTTGCTCTGTTCTTGATATGTAATGCGTCTACCTTCCCTCGCCCCTTTGAACCAATTTGAGTCGTGTTGTACGCTTAACTTGCATTTCACACATAGTCTACACATGAATGAAATAATAACACAGCACGTGGAAATCACCTAGTGTGACGCATTTCTTAAGTGACACGGTGTACAACCCTAACCGTCGCATTATTTTTATTTAGTTGGTTTGGATGGTGTTAAACCATATTTTCCAGCACAT
>JAWPHD010023555.1:0-21812 GCA_037043455.1 Cyrtodaria siliqua | reverse complement strand
GTATTGCTCTAGGTAGATATACAGGGTTCATATATGGTTATAGGAAGGTATGGCTCTAGGTAGATATATACATGGTTCATATAGGAAGGTATGGTTCTATGTAGATATACAGGGTTCATATATGGTCATAGGAAGGTATGTTTCTATATATATATATATAGGGTTCATATATGGTTATGTCAAGGTGATATGCAGGGTTCATATATGGTTATAGAATGGTATGACTCTAGGTAGATACACAGGGTTCAAATATGGTTATTGGAAGGTATGGTTCTATATAGATATACAGGGTTCATATATGGTTATAGGAAGGTATGGCTCTAGGTAGAAATACAGGGTTCATATATGGTTATATGAAGGTATGGCTCTACTAGATATACAGGGTTCTATATGGTCATAAGAAGATATGGATCTACATAGATATATATGTATAAGGTTCGTATATGGTTATGTGAAGGTATCGCTCTAGGTAGTTATACAGGTTCAAATATGGTTATTGGAAGGTATGGTTCTATGTATATATACAGGGTGCATATATGGTTATAGGAAGGTATGGCTCTAGGTAGATATACAGGTTCAAATATGGTTATTGGAAGGTATGGTTCTATATAGATATACAGGGTTCAAATATGGTTATTTGAAGGTATGTCTTTAGGTAGATATACATGGTTCATATATTGGTTATTTGAAGGTATGGCTCTACATAGATATACAGGGTTCTATATGGTCATAGGAAGGTATGGTTCTACATAGATACATATAAGGTTCAAATAGGGTTATGTGATTTTATGGCTCTACAAAGAAATACAGGGTTCATGTGTGGTTATAGGAAGTTAAGGCTCCAGGTAGATATTCAGGGTTCATATATGGTTATAGGAAGGTATGGTTCTACGTAGATATATATAGGGTTCATATATTGTTACATGTGTTATGTGAAGGTATGGTTCTACGTAGATTTATACAGGGTTCATATATGGTTATAGAAAGGTATGGTTCGATGTAGATATACAGGGTTCATATATGGTCATAGGAAGGTATGGTTCTACGTAGATATGCAGGGTTCATATATATGGTTTTAGAATGGTATGAGTTTAGGTAGATACACAGGGTCCATATATGGTTATAGGAAGGTATGGTTCTAGGTAGACAGATATACAGGTTTCCTGTATGGTTATAGGAAGATATGGTTCTATATAGATATACCATATAAGAAGGTATGGTTCTAGGTAGACAGATATACAGGTTTCCTGTATGGTTATAGGAAGATATGGTTCTATATAGATATACGATTCATATATGGTTATATGAAGGTATGGTTTTAGGTAGAGAGATATACAGGTTTCCTGTATGGTTATAGAAAGATATGATTCTATATAGATATACGGTTCAAATTTGGTTTCACAAAGGTATGGTTCTAGGTACACATATACAGATTTCCTGTATAGTTATAGGAAGATATGATTCTATCTAGATATATAGGGTTCAAATATGGTCAAAGGAAGGTATGATTCTAGGTAGATATATAGGGTTCATATATGATCATAGGAAGGTATGGCTTAGTGTAGTTATATAACGTTCATATATGATCATAGGAAGGTATGGCTCTACACAGATATATATGTATACGGTTCATATATGGTTATGTGAAGGTATCGCTCTAGGTAGATATACAGGTTCAAATATGGTTATTGGAAGGTATGGTTCTATGTAGATATACAGGGTTCATATATGGTTATAGGAAGGTATGGCTCTAGGTAGATATACAGGTTCAAATATGGTTATTGGAAGGTATGGTTCTATATAGATATACAGGGTTCATATATAGTTATAGGAAGGTATGGCTCTAGGTAGATATACAGGGTTTAAATATGGTTATTGGAAGGTATGGCTCTAAGTAGATATACAAGGTTCATATAATGGTCATATAAAGGTATGGCTCTACGTAGATATACAGGGTTCTTTATGGTCATAGGAACGTATGGTTCTACATAGATACATATAAGGTTCACATATAGGAAGGTATGGCTCTAGGTAGATAATCAGGTTCAAATATGGTTATTGGAAGGTGTGGCTCTAGGTAGATATACAGGGTTCATATATGGTTATAGGAAGGTATGGCTCTAGGTAGATATATACATGGTTCATATAGGAAGGTATGGTTCTACGTAGATATACAGGGTTCATATATGATCATAGGAAGGTATGTTTCTATATAGATATATATAGGGTTCATATAGTATCATAGGAAGGTATGGCTCTATGTAGATATATAGGGGTTCATATATGGTCATAGGAAGGTATGACTCTATGTAGATATATAGACTTCATATATGGTCATAGGAAGATAGGTCATAGGAAGGTATGGCTCTACACAGATAATATATATAAGGTTTCATATATGGTTATGTGAAGGTATGGCTCAAGGTAGATATACAGCAAATATGGTTATTGGAAGGTATTGCTCTAGGTAGATATACAGGGTTCATATATGGTTATAGGAAGGTATGGCTCTAGGTAGATATATACATGGTTCATATAGGAAGGTATGGTTCTATGTAGATATACAGGGTTCATATATGGTCATAGGAAGGTATATTTCTATATAGATATATATAGGGGTTCGTATATGGTTATGTGAAGGTGATATGCAGGGTTCATATATGGTTATAGGATGGTATGACTCTAGGTAGATACACAGGGTTCAAATATGGTTATTGGAAGGTATGGTTCTATATAGATATACAGGGTTCAAATATGGTTATATGAAGGTATGGCTCTACTAGATATACAGGGTTCTATATGGTCATAAGAAGGTATGGCTCTACATAGATATATATGTATAAGGTTCGTATATGGTTATTGGAAGGTATGGTTCTATATAGATATACAGGGTTCATATATGGTTATAGGAAGGTATGGCTCTAGGTAGATATACAGGGTTCAAATATGGTTATTGGAAGGTATGGCTTTAGGTAGATATACAGGGTTCATATATGGTTATATGAAGGTATGGCTCTACATAGATATACACGGTTCTATATGGTCATAGGAAGGTATGGTTCTACATAGATACATATAAGGTTCACATAGGGTTATGTGATTTTATGGCTCTACTAAGAAATACAGGGTTCATGTGTGGTTATAGGAAGTTAAGGCTCCAGGTAGATATTCAGGGTTCATATATGGTTATAGGAAGGTATGGTTCTACGTAGATATATAGGGTTCATATATTGTTATGTGAAGATATGGTTCTACGTAGATTTATACAGGGTTCATATATGGTTATAGAAAGGTATGGTTCGATGTAGATATGCAGGGTTCATATATGGTTATAGGAAGGTATGGCTCTAGGTAGATATACAGGTTCAAATATGGTTATTGGAAGGTATGGCTCTAGGTAGATATACAGGGTTCATATATGGTTATAGGAAGGTATAGCTCTAGGTAGATATATAGGAAGGTATGGTTCTACGTAGATATACAGGGTTCATATATGGTCGTAGGAAGGTATGTTTCTATATAGATATATATAGGGTTCATATATGTTATGTGAAGGTATGGTTCTACGTAGATATGCAGGGTTCATATATGGTTATAAAATGGTAGGACTCTAGGTAGATACACATGGTTCATATATGGTTATAGAAAGGTATGGTTCTATGCAGATATACAGGGTTCATATATGGTCATAGGAATTTATTGTTCTACGAAGATTGATATACGGTTCATATATGGTTATATGAAGGTATGGTTTTAGGTAGACAGATATACAGGTTTCCTGTATGGTTATAGGAAGATATGGTTCTATATAGATATAGATTCATATTTGGTTTCATAAAGGTATGGTTCTAGGTACAGATATACGGATTTCCTGTATAGTTATAGGAAGATATGATTCTATGTAGATATATAGGGTTCATATATGGTCATAGGAAGGTATGGTTCTAGGTAGATATACAGGGTTCATATATGATCATAGGAAGGTATGGCTCTGTGTAGATATATAGCGTTCATATATGGTCATAGGAAGGTATGGCTCTACACAGATATATATGTATAAGGTTCATATATGGTTATGTGAAGGTATCGCTCTAGGTAGATATACAGATTCAAATATGGTTATTGGAAGGTATGGTTCTATGTATATATACAGGGTGCATATATGGTTATAGGAAGGTATGGCTCTAGGTAGATATACAGGTTAAAATATGGTTATTGGAAGGTATGGTTCTATATAGATATACAGGGTTCATATATGGTTATAGGAAGGTATGGCTCTAGGTAGATATACAGGGTTCATATATGGTTATATGAAGGTATGGCTCTACGTAGATATACATGGTTCTATATGGTCATAGGAAGCTATGGTTCTACATAGATACATATAAGGTTCACATATGTTAGGGTTCATGTGTGGTTATAGGAAGTTAAGGCTCCAGGAAGATATACAGGGTTCATATATGTTTATAGGAAGTTATGGTTGTACGTAGATATATATATAGCGTTCATATATTGTTATGTGAAGGTATGGTTCTACGTAGATATATACAGGGTTCATATATGGTTATAGAAAGGTATGGTTCGATGTAGATATACAGGGTTCATATATGGTCATAGGAAGGTATGGTTCTACGTAGATATGCAGGGTTCATATATATGGTTATAGAATGGTATGACTCTAGGTAGACAGATATACAGGTTTCCTGTATGGTTATAGGAAGATATGGTTCTATATAGATATACGGTTCATATTTGATTTCATAAAGGTATGGTTCTGGGTAGACAGATATACAGGTTTCCTGTATGGTTATATGAAGATATGGTTCTATGTAGATATATAGGGTTCATATAGGATCATAGGAAGGTATGGCTTTATGTAGATATATAGGGTTCATATATGGTCATAGGAAGGTATGGCTCTATGTAGATATATAGCCTTCATATATGGTCATAGGAATATAGGTCATAGGAAGGTATGGCTCTACAGAGATATATATATAAGGTTCATATATGGTTATGTGAAGGTATCGCTCTAGGTAGATATACAGCAAATATGCTTATTGGAAGGTATGGTTCTATGTCGATAAACAGGGTTCATATATGGTTATAGGAAGGTATGGCTCTAGGTAGATATACAGGTTCAAATATGGTTATTGGAAGGTATGGCTCTAGGTAGATATACAGGGTTCATATATGGTTATAGGAAGGTATGGCTCTAGGTAGATACATACATGGTTCATATAGGAAGGTATGGTTCTACGTAGATTTATAGGGTTCATATATGGTTATCTGAAGGTATGGTTCTACGTAGATATGCAGGGTTCATATATGGTTATAGAATGGTAGGACTCTAGGTAGATACACAGGGTTCATATATGGTTATAGAAAGGTATGGTTCTATGCAGATATACAGGGTTCATATATGGTCATAGGAAGGTATGGTTTTAGGTAGACAGATATACAGGTTTCCTGTATGGTTATAGAAAGATATGGCTCTAGGTAGATATACAGGTTTCAAATATGGTTATTGGAAGATATGGCTCTAGGTAGATATACAGGGTTCATATATGGTTATATGAAGGTATGGCTCTACGTAGATATACGGGGTTCATATATGGTTATAGGAAGGTATGGTTCTTTGTAGATATGCATGGTTCATTTATGGTTATAGAATGGTATGACTCTAGGTAGATACACAGGGTTCATATATGGTTATAGAAAGGTATGGTTCGATGTAGATATACAGGGTTCATATATGGTCATAGGAATGTGTTTCTATATAGACATATATAGGGTTCATATATCGTTATGTGAAGGTATGGTTCTACGTAGATATGCATGGTTCATTTATGGTTATAGAATGGTATGACTCTAGGTAGATACACAGGGTTCATATATGGTTATAGAAAGGTATGGTTCGATGTAGATATACAGGGTTCATATATGGTCATAGGAAGGTATGCTTTTACGTAGATAGATATACCGTTCACATACGGTTATGTGATGGTATGGCTCTAAGTAGAAATACAGGGTTCATGCGTGGGTATAGGAAGGTATGACTCTAGGTAGATATACACGGTTCATATATGGTTATAGGAAGGTATGGCTCTAGGTAGATATACACGGTTCATATATGGTTATAGGAAGGTAACGCTCTAGGTAGATATACAGGTTCAAATATGGTTATTGGAAGGTATGGTTCTATGTATATATACAAGGTGCATATATGGTTATAGGAAGGTATGGCTCTAGGTAGATATACAGGTTCAAATATGGTTATTGGAAGGTATGGTTCTATATAGATATACAGGGTTCATATATGGTTATAGGAAGGTATGGCTCTAGGTAGATATACAGGGTTCAAATATGGTTATTGGAAGGTATGGCTCTAGGTAGATATACAGGGTTCAAATATGGTTATTGGAAGGTATGGCTTTAGGTAGATATACATGGTTCATATATGGTTATATGAAGGTATGGCTCTACATAGATATACAGGGTTCTATATGGTCATAGGAAGGTATGGTTCTACATAGATACCTATAAGGTTCACATAGGGTTATGTGATTTTATGGCTCTACAAAGAAATACAGGGTTCATGTGTGGTTATAGGAAGCTAAGGCTCCAGGTAGATATTCAGGGTTCATATATGGTTATAGGAAGGTATGGTTCTACGTAAATATATATAGGGTTCATATATTGTTATGTGAAGGTATGGTTCTACGTAGATTTATACAGGGTTCATATATGGTTATAGAAAGGTATGGTTCGATGTAGATATACAGGGTTCATATATGGTCATAGGAAGGTATGGTTCTACGTAGATATGCAGGGTTCATATATATGGTTTTAGAATGGTATGATTTAGGTAGATACACAGGGTCCATATATGGTTATAGGAAGGTATGGTTCTAGGTAGACAGATATACAGGTTTCCTGTATGGTTATAGGAAGATATGGTTCTATATAGATATACGATTCATATATGGTTATATGAAGGTATGGTTTTAGGTAGACAGATATACAGGTTTCCTGTATGGTTATAGAAAGATATGGTTCTATATAGATATACGGTTCAAATTTGGTTTCATAAAGGTATGGTTCTAGGTACACATATACAGATTTCCTGTATAGTTATAGGAAGATATGATTCTATCTAGATATATAGGGTTCAAATATGGTCAAAGGAAGGTATGATTCTAGGTAGATATATAGGGTTCATATATGATCATAGGAAGGTATGGCTCAGTGTAGATATATAACGTTCATATATGATCATAGGAAGGTATGGCTCTACACAGATATATATGTATAAGGTTCATATATGGTTATGTGAAGGTATCGCTCTAGGTAGATATACAGGTTCAAATATGGTTATTGGAAGGTATGGTTCTGTGTAGATATACAGGGTTCATATATGGTTGTAGGAAGGTATGGCTCTAGGTAGATATACAGGTTCAAATATGGTTATTGGAAGGTATGGTTCTATATAGATATACAGGGTTCATATATGGTTATAGGAAGGTATGGCTCTAGGTAGATATACAGGGTTCAAATATGGTTATTGGAAGGTATGGCTCTAAGTAGATATACAAGGTTCATATATGGTCATATGAAGATATGGCTCTACGTAGATATACAGGGTTCTATATGGTCATAGGAAGGTATGGTTCTACATAGATACATATAAGGTTCACATATGGCTATGTGATTTTATGGCTCTACAAAGAAATACAGGGTTCATGTGTGGTTATAGGATGTTAAGGCTCCAGGTAGATATACAGGGTTCATATATGGTCATAGGAAGGTATGGTTCTATGTAGATATATATAGGGTTCATATATTGTTATGTGAAGGTATGGTTCTACGTAGATATATACAGGGCTCATATATGGTTATAGAAAGGTATGGTTCGATGTAGATATACAGGGTTCATATATGGTCATAGTAAGGTATGGTTCTACATAGATATGCAGGGTTTATATATATGGTTATAAAATGGTATGACTCTAGGTAGATACACAGGGTTCATATATGGTTATAGGAAGGTATGGTTCTAATTAGACAGATATACAGGTTTCCTGTATGGTTATAGAAAGATATGGTTCTATATAGATATACGGTTCATATTTGATTTCATAAAGGTATGGTTCTAGGTAGACAGATATACAGGTTTCCTGTATGGTTAAATGAAGATATGGTTCTATGAAGATATATAGGGTTAATATAGGATCATAGGAAGGTATGGCTCTATGTAGATATATAGGGTTCATATATGGTCATAGGAAGGTATGGCTCTATGAAGATATATAGCCTTCAAATATGGTCATAGGAAGATGGGTCATAGGAAGGTATGGCTCTACACAGATATTTATATAAGGTTCATATATGGTTATGTGAAGGTATGGCTCTAGGTAGATATACAAGGTTCATATATGGTTATAGGAAGGTATGGCTCTAGGTAGTTATATACATGGTTCATATAGGAAGGTATGGTTCTACGTAGATATACAGGGTTCATATAAGGTCATAGGAAGGTATGTTTCTATATAGATATATATAGGGTTCATATATGGCTATGTGAAGGTGATATGCAGGTTTCATATATAGTTATAGAATGGTATGACTTTAGGTAGATACACAGGGTTCATATATGGTTATAGAAAGGTATGGTTCTATGCAGATATACAGGGTTCATATATGGTCATAGGAAGGTATGGTTCTACGTAGGTAGATATACGGTTCATATATGGTTATTTGAAGATATGGTTTTAGGTACAGATATACAGATTTCCTGTATAGTTAGAGGAAGATATGATTCTACGTAGATATACAGGGTTCATATAAGGTCATAGGAAGGTATGTTTCTATATAGATATATATAGGGTTCATATATGGTTATGTGAAGGTGATATGCAGGGTTCATATATGGTTATAGAATGGTATGACTTTAGGTAGATACACAGGGTTCATATATGGTTATAGAAAGGTATGGTTCTATGCAGATATACAGGGTTCATGTATGGTCATAGGAAGATATGGTTCTATATAGATATACGGTTCATATTTGGTTTCATAAAGGTATGGTTCTAGGTACAGATATACAGATTTCCTGTATAGTTAGAGGAAGATATGATTCTATGTAGATATATAGGGTTCATATATGATCATAGGAAGGTATGGTTTTAGGTAGATATATAGGGTTCATATATGATCATAGGAAGGTATGGCTCTGTGTAGATATATAGCGTTCATATATGGTCATAGGAAGGTATGGCTCTACGTAGATATACAGGGTTCTATATGGTCATAGGAAGGTATGGTTCTACATATATACATATAAGGTTCACATATGGTTATGTGATTTATGGCTCTACAAAGAAATACAGGGTTCATGTGTGGTTATAGGATGTTAAGGCTCCAGGTAGATATACAGGGTTCATATATGGTCATAGGAAGGTATGGTTCTATGTAGATATATATAGGGTTCATATATTGTTATGTGAAGGTATGGTTCTACGTAGATATATACAGGGCTCATATATGGTTATAGAAAGGTATGGTTCGATGTAGATATACAGGGTTCATATATGGTCATAGTAAGGTATGGTTCTACATAGATATGCAGGGTTTATATATATGGTTATAAAATGGTATGACCCTAGGTAGATACACAGGGTTCATATATGGTTATAGGAAGGTATGGTTCTAAGTAGACAGATATACAGGTTTCCTGTATGGTTATAGAAAGATATGGTTCTATATAGATATACGGTTCATATTTGATTTCATAAAGGTATGGTTCTAGGTAGACAGATATACAGGTTTCCTGTATGGTTAAATGAAGATATGGTTCTATGAAGATATATAGGGTTAATATAGGATCATAGGAAGGTATGGCTCTATGTAGATATATAGGGTTCATATATGGTCATAGGAAGGTATGGCTCTATGAAGATATATAGCCTTCAAATATGGTCATAGGAAGATGGGTCATAGGAAGGTATGGCTCTACACAGATATTTATATAAGGTTCATATATGGTTATGTGAAGGTATGGCTCTAGGTAGATATACAAGGTTCATATATGGTTATAGGAAGGTATGGCTCTAGGTAGTTATATACATGGTTCATATAGGAAGGTATGGTTCTACGTAGATATACAGGGTTCATATAAGGTCATAGGAAGGAATGTTTGTATATAGATATATATAGGGTTCATATATGGCTATGTGAAGGTGATATGCAGGTTTCATATATAGTTATAGAATGGTATGACTTTAGGTAGATACACAGGGTTCATATATGGTTATAGAAAGGTATGGTTCTATGCAGATATACAGGGTTCATATATGGTCATAGGAAGGTATGGTTCTACGTAGGTAGATATACGGTTCATATATGGTTATATGAAGATATGGTTTTAGGTACAGATATACAGATTTCCTGTATAGTTAGAGGAAGATATGATTCTACGTAGATATATAGGGTTCATATAAGGTTATAGAAAGGTATGGTTCTATGCAGATATACAGGGTTCATGTATGGTCATAGGAAGATATGGTTCTATATAGATATACGGTTCATATTTGGTTTCATAAAGGTATGGTTCTAGGTACAGATATACAGATTTCCTGTATAGTTAGAGGAAGATATGATTCTATGTAGATATATAGGGTTCATATATGATCATAGGAAGGTATGGTTTTAGGTAGATATATAGGGTTCATATATGATCATAGGAAGGTATGGCTCTGTGTAGATATATAGCGTTCATATATGGTCATAGGAAGGTATGGCTCTACGTAGATATACAGGGTTCTATATGGTCATAGGAAGGTATGGTTCTACATATATACATATAAGGTTCACATATGGTTATGTGATTTATGGCTCTACAAAGAAATACAGGGTTCATGTGTGGTTATAGGATGTTAAGGCTCCAGGTAGATATACAGGGTTCATATATGGTTTTAGGAAGGTATGGTTCTACGTAGATATATATAGGGTTCATATATTGTTATGTGAAGGTATGGTTCTACGTAGATATATACAGGGTTCATATATGGTTATAGAAAGGTATGGTTCGATGTAGATATACAGGGTTCATATATGGTCATAGCAAGGTATGGTTCTATGTAGATATGCAGGGTTTATATATATGGTTATAGAATGGTATGACTCTAGGTAGATACACAGGGTTCATATATGGTTATAGGAAGGTATGGTTCTATGTAGACAGATATACAGGTTTCCTGTATGGTTATAGAAAGATATGGTTCTATATAGATATACGGTTCATATTTGATTTCATAAAGGTATGGTTCTAGGTAGACAGATATACAGGTTTCCTGTATGGTTATATGAAGATATGGTTCTATGAAGATATATAGGGTTCATATAGGATCATAGGAAGGTATGGCTCTATGTAGATATATAGGGTTCATATATGGTCATAGGAAGGTATGGCTCTATGTAGATATATAGCCTTCATATATGGTCATAGGAAGATGGGTCATAGTAAGGTATGGCTCTACACAGATATATATATAAGGTTCATTTATGGTTATGTGACGGTATGGCTCTAGGTAGATATACAGCAAATATGGTTATTGGAAGGTATGGTTCTATGTCGATAAACAGGGTTCATATATGGTTATAGGAAGGTATGGCTCTAGGTAGATATACAGGGTTCATATATGGTTATAGGAAGGTATGGATCTAGGTAGATAAACAGGTTCAAATATGGTTATTGGAAGGTGTGGCTCTAGGTAGATATACAGGGTTCATATATGGTTATAGGAAGGTATGGCTCTAGGTAGATATATACATGGTTCATATAGGAAGGTATGGTTCTACGTAGATATACAGGGTTCATATATGGTCATAGGAAGGTATGTTTCTATATAGATATATATAGGGTTCATATATGGTTATGTGAAGGTGATATGCAGGGTTCATATATGGTTATAGAATGGTATGACTTTAGGTAGATACACAGGGTTCATATATGGTTATAGAAAGGTATGGTTCTATGCAGATATACAGGGTTCATATATGGTCATAGGAAGGTATGGTTCTACGTAGATAGATATACGGTTAATATATGGTTATATGAAGATGTGGTTTTAGGTAGACAGATATACATGTTTCCTGTATGGTTATAGGAAGATATGGTTCTATATAGATATACGGTTCATATTTGGTTTCATAAAGGTATGGTTCTAGGTACAGATATACAGATTTCCTGTATAGTTAGAGGAAGATATGATTCTATGTAGATATATATGATCATAGGAAGGTATGGTTTTAGGTAGATATATAGGGTTAATATATGATCATAGGAAGGTATGGCTCTGTGTAGATATATAGCCTTCATATATGGTCATAGGAAGATAGGTCATAGGAAGGTATGGCTCTACACAGATATATATATAAGGTTCATATATGGTTATATAAAAGTATGGTTCTACGTAGATATACATAGGGTTCATATATTGTTATGTGAAGGTATGGTTCTACGTAGATATATACAGGTTTCATATATGGTAATAGAAAGGTATTGATCGATGTAGATATACAGGGTTCATATATGGCCATAGCAAGGTATGGTTCTACGTAGATATGCAGGGTTTATATATATGGTTATAGAATGGTATGACTCCAGGTAGATACTAAGGGTTCATATATGGTTATAGGAAGGTATGGTTCTAGGTAGACAGATATACAGGTTTCCTGTATGGTTATAGAAAGATATGGTTCTATATAGATATACGGTTCATATTTGATTTCATAACAGTTGGGTTCTAGGTAGACAGATATACAGGTTTCCTGTATGGTTATATGAAGATATGATTCTATGTAGATATATAGGGTTCATATAGGATCATAGGAAGGTATGGCTCTATGTAGATATATAGGGTTCATATATGGTCATAGGAAGGTATGGCTCTATGTAGATATATAGCCTTCATAAATGGTCATAGGAAGATAGGTCATAGGACGGTATGGCTCTACAGATATATATATATAAGGTTCATATATGGTTATGTGAAGGTATGGCTTTAGGTAGATATACAGCAAATATGGTTATGGGAAGGTATGGTTCTATGTCGATAAACAGGGTTCATATATGGTTAAAGGAAGGTATGGCTCTAGGTAGATTACAGGTTCAAATATGGTTTTTGGAAGGTATAGCTCTAGGTAGATATACAGGGTTCATATATGGTTATAGGAAGGTATGGCTTTAGGTAGATATACAGGGTTGAAATATGGTTATTGGAAGGTATGGCTCTAAGTAGATATACAGGGTTCATATATGGTTATACGAAGGTATGGCTCTACGTAGATATACAGGGTTCTATAATGTCATAGGAAGGTATGGTTCTACATAGATACATATAAGGTTCACATATGGTTATGTGATTTTATGGCTCTACAAAGAAATACAGGGTTCATTTGTGGTTATAGGAAGTTAAGGCTCCAGGTAGATATACAGGATTCATATATGGTTATAGGAAGGTATGGTTCTACGTAGATATATATAGGGTTCATATATTGTTATGTGAAGGTATGGTTCTACGTAGATATATACAGGGTTCATATATGGTTATAGGAAGGTATGGCTCTAGGTAGATATACAGGTTCAAATATGGTTATATAAAGGTATGGCTCTAAGTAGATATACAGGGTTCATATATGGTTATATGAAGGTATGGCTCTACGTAGATATATACATGGTTCATATAGGAAGGTATGGTTCTACGTAGATATACAGGGTTCATATATGGCCATAGGAAGGTATGTTTCTATATAGATATATATAGGGTTCATATATGGTTATGTGAAGGTGATATGCAGGGTTCATATATGGTTATAGAATGGTATGACTCTAGGTAGATACACAGGGTTCATATATGGTTATTGAAAGGTATGGTTCTATGCAGATATACAGGGTTCTATATGGTCATAGGAAGGTATGGCTCTAGGTAGATATACAGGTTCAAATACGGTTATTGGAAGGTATGGTTCTATATAGATATACAGGGTTCATATATGGTTATAGGAAGGTATGGCTCTAGGTAGATATACAGGGTTCAAATATGGTTATTGGAAGGTATGGCTTTAGGTAGATATACAGGGTTCATATATGGTTATATGAAGGTATGGCTCTACATAGATATACAGGGTTCTATATGGTCATAGGAAGTCATGGTTCTACATAGATACCTATAAGGTTCACATAGGGTTATGTGATTTTATGGCTCTACAAAGAAATACATGGTTCATGTGTGGTTATAGGAAGCTAAGGCTCCAGGTAGATATTCAGGGTTCATATATGGTTATAGGAAGGTATGGTTCTACGTAAATATATATAGGGTTCATATATTGTTATGTGAAGGTATGGTTCTACGTAGATTTATACAGGGTTCATATATATGGTTATAGAAAGGTATGGTTCGATGTAGATATACAGGGTTCATATATGGTTATAGGAAGGTATGGCTCTAGGTAGATATACAGGTTCAAATATGGTTATTGGAAGGTATGACTCTAGGTAGATATACAGGGTTCATATATGGTTATAGGAAGGTATAGCTCTAGGTAGATATATAGGAAGGTATGGTTCTACGTAGATATACAGGGTTCATATATGGTCATAGTAAGGTATGTTTCTATATAGATATATATAGGGTTCATATATGTTATGTGAAGGTATGGTTCTACGTAGATATGCAGGGTTCATATATGGTTATAAAATGGTAGGACTCTAGGTAGATACACATGGTTCATATATGGTTATAGAAAGGTATGGTTCTATGCAGATATACAGGGTTCATATATGGTCATAGGAATTTATGGTTCTACGTAGATTGATATACGGTTCATATATGGTTATATGAAGGTATGGTTTTAGGTAGACAGATATACAGGTTTCCTGTATGGTTATAGGAAGATATGGTTCTATATAGATATAGATTCATATTTGGTTTCATAAAGGTATGGTTCTAGGTACAGATATACGGATTTCCTGTATAGTTATAGGAAGATATGATTCTATGTAGATAAATCGGGTTCATATATGGTCATAGGAAGGTATGGTTCTAGGTAGATATACAGGGTACATATATGATCATAGGAAGGTATGGCTCTGTGTAGATATATAGCGTTCATACATGGTCATAGGAATGAATGGCTCTACACAGATATATAGGTATAAGGTTCATATATGGTTATGTGAAGGTATCGCTCTAGGTAGATATACAGGTTCAAATATGGTTATTGGAAGGTATGGTTCTATGTTAATATACAGGGTGCATATATGGTTATAGGAAGGTATGGCTCTAGTAGATATACAGGTTCAAATATGGTTATTGAAGGTATGGTTCATATAGATATACAGGTTCATAAATGGTTATAGGAAGGTATGGCTCTAGGTAGATATACAGGGTTCAAATATGGTTATTGGAAGGTATGGCTCTAGGTAGATATACAGGGTTCATATATGGTTATATGAAGGTATGGCTCTACGTAGATATACACGGTTCATATATGTTATAGGAAGGTATGGTTCTACGTAGATATAAAGTGTTCATATATGGTCATAGAATGTATGTTTCTATATAGACATATATAGGTTCATATATCGTTATGTGAAGGTATGGTTCTACGTAGATATGCATGGTTCATTTATGGTTATAGAATGGTATGACTCTAGGTAGATACACAGGGTTCATATATGGTTTATAGAAAGGTATGGTTCGATGCACATATACAGGGTTCATATATGGTCATAGGATGGTATGCTTTTACGTAGATAGATATACCGTTCACATACGGTTATGTGATGTATGGCTCTACGTAGAAATACAGGGTTCATGCTGGGTATAGGAAGGTATGGCTCTAGGTAGATATACACGGTTCATATATGGTTATAGGAAGGTATGGCTCTAGGTAGATATACACGGTTCATATATGGTTATAGGAAGATATAGTTCTACGTAGATATACAGGGTTCATGATATTCGTCATAGGAAGGTATGTTTCTATACAGATATATATAGGGTTCATATATGGTTATGTGAAGGTATGGTTCTACATAGATATACAGGGTTCATATATGGTTACAGAAAGGTATGATTCTACGTAGATATATATGGTTCATACATGGTTATAGAAAGGTATGGTTCTATATAGATATTCGGTTCATATATGGGTATAGGAAGGTATGGTTCTCATAGATATATAGGGTTCATATTTGGTTTCATAAATGTATGGTTCTAGGCAGATACATATACAGGGTTCCTGTATGGTTATAGGAAGGTATGTTTCTGTTTAGATATGATTTATACATGGTTATGGGATGTTATGGTTCTGTTTATATATATCTGGTTCATATATGGTTAAAGGAAGGTATGGATCTGTTTAGATATCTGTTTAGATATATATGGTTTATACATGGTTATAAAAATGCAGGGTTCTGTATATATATGGTTCATATATGGTTAAAGGAAGGAATTGTTTTTTGTATATATATATGGTTCATATAGGGTGAAGGACGGTTATGAACAGAGTGTGCAAAGGTCACGTCTCACTACAAAAAGCCCTGAATCTGCTCCTTATCAACAAAGGATGACATGTTATGTTAAAATAAGAGGGATTGGTTATTTCTTGACAGTAAACTTGTTAATATTTAGAAAAGTTGACATGGTGGTATAAACCCAAAAAAAAACTCTGGGTGTCTTAGGAGTTTGCCGTCACAGTGCCAAGATCATATCTATAACTGACTGTTTGAGGCCCAATTTATTATTTGTGCCAATGGCATTACCAATAATACCAGTCCATGTTTTTGACCAAGTATAAATTGAATTGATTTCAATACTTATTTGGAGGTTAAAATAATTTTCTCTGAGGTGCTCTTAAAAAACATGTCCAGAATAGGAAGAGATATTCTAACTTCCATTTGTACCAACAATTTCGGCGCTGAGTTTGAAATTGGACTGCGAATGACTCTTGGATTTCACAATAAAGCACGTGCAATTGTATTATAACATAACGTATTGTCAATATACTCCGACATCAACAATAGGGCGGAAATATCTAAGTACTGGCATCATGTTAATTCATATACATGTACAACTGAACTTTAGGCCTTTATGTTTTTATTATTAGTTTTACAAACCTGCCTATGATAAAAAGTTATATTTTCGTAGGGAATTTCATTGCTTTCATTTTCATTTGACCTCCTCTCAGACTTCAAATGAGCATTCCATTCTCTTTTGCTTTCCAACGAAATAGAAAATAGCTTTTCCAGTTAATCCCCCCCCCCCCACATACCTCAACCCCCCTCCTCCTTAATAGCTCTTCCCTATCTCAATGGTTCATACAACGAATAATAAACAAATAAAGGCCTTATGTTGAATTGTTGTTTAACAGTGCTTATTACAAAGCAGTAATAAATATGTTTATGTTTCCATAGCGTTTGTGGAATTACTTAATCTGTGTCTGAGCTCGTTCTAGTGCCAACATAACTGTCTATAGCTGTTTGCTCCACCACATGCCTGTACTTCGTCTAACCCGATGCTGATTCGAACCTACAAAATAAATACAGAACTGTCAAAGTCCTATGTGATACAGTAAAACTAGATGCGAGAATTGTAGCTCTTATAGTATGGTGCGATCCTTTAGGTTTTTGAAGACATCAAGCAAAGCCTGCATGAACAACCACATATTTTGATAGACTTAACCTTCAAAACCATGCATGAATGCATACAACTCACCAAAGAGAAAAATATCTCGCTGATTTAGGGATTTTTTTGTAAGACTCCGTGTTTCAGCAGACATATTTTTCTTAAAGGGACACTGTCCGTAAGTAAGCAGATATTGAGCATAACCAAATAACTGTCTGACTTTTATTCAGTGAAATGTATACATGAAAACAAGAGGATAGACCCTAAGAAGTATGTAGGAATACATTCGTGAGTTTGAAAAAAAAAAGTTTTAATTATTATATGTAAATAAAGTGGGACCCACAATATTTACCTTTTCTGCGATCACGTGACTTCCATTAGCGCATTAGGTTTTTACCACAGTATGTATTGCGAAATATGTATAGCCCGCTTAGCTCAGTCGGGAGCGTTACGACCACTTTACGCTCACGCACACTATTATTACGGCGAGTGTAATTTTAGTTTGGGCTGCGAGTTCAAACGCACAAAGCGGATTTACTTTTTTTTGTACCGCGATTGAATTCCGTTAAACAATCTTGCTTTTAATTAGTAAATATTCAATAATGTTTAGTGTGTAATGTTTCCGAACATAATTATTGTGTGTTTTATAAGCTAAAAGTTACGGACAGTGTCCCTTTAAAGGTTTTACCATTTAAAATATCACGCAAAACTTAAACCCGCCCACAGCTGACACAAATCAACAACGTTAACAGGAAAGCATCAGGTGTTTGAGTAAGGCGGGGTTAGGTTTCCAAATACGGAACGAGACGTCACAAGAGAACGAGATTATTTCAAATGTAAACAATGCAAATGTCGGAAATTAACAGTCCTCTAACAGTGGTCTTTGAACACTGACAATATCGGCGAGTCTTTCCTTGAGTCATCTGCATGCAGTTGTGGTAGTTAAGGTTTGTTCTATGTTTGTTCTATGTTTTTTTATGCCTTCAGAAACCTTGCCGTAATAATGTGTACGGGGGCCGGTACAGGGTCCTGCTGATTCCTAAAGGCACAGGAATCATGGCTCTATGGTAGTACCATACTACCATAAGATATACAACGTTTTAGTATATAAAATGATAAAGTATATTGACTGCTTAAAATATACATTGTATTAAGGTTTAAAAAAGTATTAATTGTACAATGTATCACATTTTGTTTATGTTCTATGTATCTTAAAAAGTAACACAAGTTCATTACATTTGTCTCATGCGTTCATTTAGCAACAGACATTCGTGTGAGAAATTAAATGATCGAGAATTTATCATGTCTTATTCACAAACATAAATTTCGCTCACAAATAGGGTGATGACAATGGTAATTACTCGATTATCGTTCAGTACACATTATAGGTGATCACTGTTAGAGTGACGCTTGCTTCTCTTCAGGGTAGCTGAGTTAGAAAGGTTTTTAAAAAACAGTCTGACAGTCAGAAAAGGTAAGGTCAAGATCTAAGAGTGTCGGTTATTGAGGTGTTAATTTGATACAATTATGTCAGTTGGGACTTCAAAACAGTTTCGGATACCGGAAACAGCAGGTTCCGTAAAACGAAGGGTCATTGTAAATAGAATCTAAAAGGATTTTGCCAGTGCCAAGACACACGGTCAGATACAAAATGATGTCGGTAAAGTTAAGTGGTCGGATATACCAGTTAATTTCACTGTACTTCTAAGTCTGGGATGAAATTACAGATCTTGTTAAAGCCAAAATCCAATTTCTTATCAATGTTTGGGTTTTTTGTGTTTTTTTTTTGTATCTACCAATATACTCAATATCAAACATCCTCCTATTGGTACCGGGTTCTAATTCCCTACCCTGGTGTCATCATGCAGTGATGTCTAATTCCTCGAGTTTGCCCGCCACCTCCCCTCTGGTGGGGGAAAACACTGATAGGTAATTAACACATGTAATTTCAAGTAGCAATGTTAGACATCGATTTTGAAATCTTAATTGTTGCTTTTTTTATTATTAAAAAAATAAATGTTTTAATCCTGTTTTAAACAACGGGTCCAAGAGGGCCTGTATCGCTCTACTATTTTACCGCTGTATCATGTGTCCATAGGTTGTCTTTTTAAATGAAGTTTTTATCTCTCTAATAAACAACTTCTGACAAATTTCGTGGAAATGAGCCTCTTTTCATTCGATCAAGGGCAATGATTCTGCTGATTCTGCTCAAGTTTGGCTGTTAAACTTGTTCAAGATGTCATTGATATAAACAATATGATGAAGTTAGGTAAATATCAGAAAGGTTAGATAGAGTGTGTATGTGCATGTGTGTTAGTGGTGGTGATGGTGGAGGTGGTGGTGGTGGTGGTGTGGAGGTGGAGGGCGGATGGGTGCGGGGCAGCATTTTGAACAAGTTTGGTACAGATCAGATGGAAAATTGAGGAGTGTGAAAGCAAATTTAATTTTTTGTATTTTTTACATTACGGTAAATCATTTAAGGGCTGTCACGCTGCTGTTTCTAACATTGCTAGTTTTTTTATTCTTTGACCGAGATAACTGCATCAAATAAAAAAACATCAAAAAATAAAATAAATGCAAACGAAATAGTTAAAACCCTTTATTGACATTGCAAAAAATGAACCAAGAAGAAATCTGTCATTAAAAAGACCCAGATGGCGAGATAAACAGAAATTTGGAATGAAACGGATATCGTCCCCATTAAAGGCAGAACCCGGAATGATGAACTCGCCATTGTGTAGGCAGCGGCCTCTTTAAAAGAAGCCAAAAACTCCGATTCCCCGTGCTCTCTTCAGAGTAGCTAGCTTATGAAGCAGAACATTTCATTTACGCCAACTCCAAAGTGAAAATGCACAAAGTGATTCTAATGAGCCTGCAAACATTATTGAAAAGATGATTGAAATGACACCAACAGCTCTAGATAGACTATCAGCAGGTGGATTTGACAAGGTCTTGCAGTTATTCTTCAAACAGGTAAATTCTGAATCATTTCCATTGACAAATATAGCTTTTTTGCTACAGACAGGTGGTTTAATTGTACCAATACATCCCAAATGCGATTTCTGAAGAAACAAAAGCATTCTTGAAATTAGGATGGAGGTTTTTGGAGGCTGATTCATAAACTTTATGGGTGGTTTCAAGAATGATTCCCAAGTTGGGTCCGGCGAAGCTGAAAGGGTAGATACACACCAGAAATGTCCGATATAAACTTTGCAGTTCCATCGTTCAGCGTCCTCAGAAGATTTGACCCATATGTTGTGTGTGGTGAAATGAATGCTGGGATATTATGACATTATTGGAACAATCAGTAACGATTCAAAACACCAATCAGCTTGTCTGACATTTGATGGAAAGAAACTGAAACAAGTTTTCACTGAAAGTTCAGTAGATATTTTTGGGATGGAATGTGTTAACACTTTACAGGAACGACAGATGGAACTAAATTTTAAGCTAGGTCAGATCATGTCAATTTCAGAAAAGTTGAAATTGTGAGAAGGGAATGCCACTTAAAAGATTTGCCAACAGTTTTACAAAAACAGGTACAAAATATGCTGATATATTCGTTGACTGACAACTGTTTGCAATAAATGTTATCCTACTATACTGAACAAAAAAAGAAATTCCACATTTTAAGCTGTGATTTGCATAGGGTTGACTTTGTTACATTTTGTACACCAATCTAGAAACAATTTCATCATTTTATGCTCATCACTCAGTCATTCTGATCAATATTAATAATCATCAAAAACCAGAGTTAGCGTGTTGCCGCTAAAACATGTTTTATTCAAATTGTGAAATCATTATATTTGTATTATAAAGGGAGGTAATCTGAAAATATTCATTCTTGAAAGCTGTATGGCGCAAAAGTAAGTGAACAGGTCAGCTTACTCTCTCCGTCTTTTTGGTGCTGGGGTTATCTTCTGTTTATTTCAATAGAACAAAACTGTGTTAAATCAAAGTTTAAACCACAAGACCCGGAAATGTTGTTTAAACCAAAACAAGGGGAATAACTGTGTGTACAAGTTTGATTCAAGGAAAATTGTTATAATGACAATGCTGGCCTTTTAACAAAGGTATTGACATATAAGACCAAACAAAATATATTTTCATTGTGTCTACATG
>JAWPHD010023554.1:0-21813 GCA_037043455.1 Cyrtodaria siliqua | reverse complement strand
TAGAATATGTACAATATTATCTGGCTTGTTGTTATGATTGTTAATATGACTATTGTTATAATTATTGCAGCAAACCTGTATCAAGACACAACGTTAATCGCTTCTCAAGTGAGCCCAGAAGTTGCATGTACAAGCCATGACAAGCCAACATTGCGTTCCACCGTAAGTTTATCATATGTATACGTACTTTCAACAGATATGCACAAGTCAGAAATGAAACGGGCACTCTATGGCACGCAGAATGATACTTGTTGACATTTCATTGCCAAGGGACGTAATACGTGTACGGGAAAATAGGACAAACAGAGATAACTTAGATTTTTACGCGATCTGATAGTACATGTGATTATTATTCATAATAGTAATACGTAAAGAATATGTACAATATTATCTGGCTAGTTGTTATGATTGTTAATATGACTATTGTTATAATTATTGCAGCAAACCTGTATCAAGACACAACGTTAATCGCTTCTCAAGTGAGCCCAGAAGTTGCATGTACAAGCCATGACAAGCCAACATTGCGTTCCACCGTAAGTTTTTCATATGTATACGTACATTCAACAGATATGCACAAGTCAGAAATGAAACGGGCACTCTATGGCACGCAGAATGATACTTGTTGACATTTCATTGCCAAGGGACATAATACGTGTACGGGAAAATAGGACAAACAGAGATAACTTAGATTTTTACGCGATCTGATAGTACATATGATTATTATTCATAATAGTAATACGTATAGAATATGTACAATATTATCTGGCTTGTTGTTATGATTGTTAATATGACTATTGTTATAATTATTGCAGCAAACCTGTATCAAGACACAACGTTAATCGCTTCTCAAGTGAGCCCAGAAGTTGCATGTACAAGCCATGACAAGCCAACAATGCGTTCCACCGTAAGTTTTTCATATGTATACGTACTTTCAACAGATATGCACAAGTCAGAAATGAAACGGGCACTCTATGGCACTCAGAATGATACTTGTTGACATTTCATTGCCAAGGGACGTAATACGTGTACGGGAAAATAGGACAAACAGAGATAACTTAGATTTTTACGCGATCTGATAGTACATATGATTATTATTCATAATAGTAATACGTAAAGAATATGTACAATATTATCTGGCTTGTTGTTATGATTGTTAATATGACTATTGTTATAATTATTGCAGCAAACCTGTATCAAGACACAACGTTAATCGCTTTTCAAGTGAGCCCAGAAGTTGCATGTACAAGCCATGACAAGCCAACAATGCGTTCCACCGTAAGTTTTTCATATGTATACGCACTTTCAACAGATATGCACACATCAGAAATGAAACGTGCACTCTATGGCACGCAGAATGATACTTGTTGACATTTCATTGCCAAGGGACGTAATACGTGTACGGGAAAATAGGACAAACAGAGATAACTTAGATTTTTACGCGATCTGATAGTACATATGATTATTATTCATAATAGTAATACGTAAAGAATATGTACAATATTATCTGGCTTGTTGTTATGATTGTTAATATGACTATTGTTATAATTATTGCAGCAAACCTGTATCAAGACACAACGTTAATCGCTTTTCAAGTGAGCCCAGAAGTTGCATGTACAAGCCATGACAAGCCAACAATGCGTTCCACCGTAAGTTTTTCATATGTATACGCACTTTCAACAGATATGCACACATCAGAAATGAAACGTGCACTCTATGGCACGCAGAATGATACTTGTTGACATTTCATTGCCAAGGGACGTAATACGTGTACGGGAAAATAGGACAAACAGAGATAACTTAGATTTTTACGCGATCTGATAGTACATATGATTATTATTCATAATAGTAATACGTAAAGAATAAGTACAATATTATCTGGCTTGTTGTTATGATTGTTAATATGACTATTGTTATAATTATTGCAGCAAACCTGTATCAAGACACAACGTTAATCGCTTCTCAAGTGAGCCCAGAAGTTGCATGTACAAGCCATGACAAGCCAACAATGCGTTCCACCGTAAGTTTTTCATATGTATACGTACTTTCAACAGATATGCACAAGTCAGAAATGAAACGGGCACTCTATGGCACACAGAATGATACTTGTTGACATTTCATTGCCAAGGGACGTAATACGTGTACGGGAAAAAAGGACAAACAGAGATAACTTAGATTTTTACGCGATCTGATAGTACATATGATTATTATTCATAATAGTAATACGTATAGAATATGTACAATATTATCTGGCTTGTTGTTATGATTGTTAATATGACTATTGTTATAATTATTGCAGCAAACCTGTATCAAGACACAACGTTAATCGCTTCTCAAGTGAGCCCAGAAGTTGCATGTACAAGCCATGACAAGCCAACAATGCGTTCCACCGTAAGTTTTTCATATGTATACGTACTTTCAACAGATATGCACAAGTCAGAAATGAAACGGGCACTCTATGGCACGCAGAATGATACTTGTTGATATTTCATTGCCAAGGGACGTAATACGTGTACGGGAAAATAGGACAAACAGAGATAACTTAGATTTTTACGCGATCTGATAGTACATATGATTATTATTCATAATAGTAATACGTAAAGAATATGTACAATATTATCTGGCTTGTTGTTATGATTGTTAATATGACTATTGTTATAATTATTGCAGCAAACCTGTATCAAGACACAACGTTAATCGCTTTTCAAGTGAGCCCAGAAGTTGCATGTACAAGCCATGACAAGCCAACAATGCGTTCCACCGTAAGTTTTTCATATGTATACGCACTTTCAACAGATATGCACACATCAGAAATGAAACGTGCACTCTATGGCAAGCAGAATGATACTTGTTGACATTTCATTGCCAAGGGACGTAATACGTGTACGGGAAAATAGGACAAACAGAGATAACTTAGATTTTTACGCGATCTGATAGTACATATGATTATTATTCATAATAGTAATACGTAAAGAATATGTACAATATTATCTGGCTTGTTGTTATGATTGTTAATATGACTATTGTTATAATTATTGCAGCAAACCTGTATCAAGACACAACGTTAATCGCTTCTCAAGTGAGCCCAGAAGTTGCATGTACAAGCCATGACAAGCCAACATTGCGTTCCACCGTAAGTTTTTCATATGTATACGTACATTCAACAGATATGCACAAGTCAGAAATGAAACGGGCACTCTATGGCACGCAGAATGATACTTGTTGACATTTCATTGCCAAGGGACATAATACGTGTACGGGAAAATAGGACAAACAGAGATAACTTAGATTTTTACGCGATCTGATAGTACATATGATTATTATTCATAATAGTAATACGTATAGAATATGTACAATATTATCTGGCTTGTTGTTATGATTGTTAATATGACTATTGTTATAATTATTGCAGCAAACCTGTATCAAGACACAACGTTAATCGCTTCTCAAGTGAGCCCAGAAGTTGCATGTACAAGCCATGACAAGCCAACAATGCGTTCCACCGTAAGTTTTTCATATGTATACGTACTTTCAACAGATATGCACAAGTCAGAAATGAAACGGGCACTCTATGGCACTCAGAATGATACTTGTTGACATTTCATTGCCAAGGGACGTAATACGTGTACGGGAAAATAGGACAAACAGAGATAACTTAGATTTTTACGCGATCTGATAGTACATATGATTATTATTCATAATAGTAATACGTAAAGAATATGTACAATATTATCTGGCTTGTTGTTATGATTGTTAATATGACTATTGTTATAATTATTGCAGCAAACCTGTATCAAGACACAACGTTAATCGCTTTTCAAGTGAGCCCAGAAGTTGCATGTACAAGCCATGACAAGCCAACAATGCGTTCCACCGTAAGTTTTTCATATGTATACGCACTTTCAACAGATATGCACACATCAGAAATGAAACGTGCACTCTATGGCACGCAGAATGATACTTGTTGACATTTCATTGCCAAGGGACGTAATACGTGTACGGGAAAATAGGACAAACAGAGATAACTTAGATTTTTACGCGATCTGATAGTACATATGATTATTATTCATAATAGTAATACGTAAAGAATATGTACAATATTATCTGGCTTGTTGTTATGATTGTTAATATGACTATTGTTATAATTATTGCAGCAAACCTGTATCAAGACACAACGTTAATCGCTTTTCAAGTGAGCCCAGAAGTTGCATGTACAAGCCATGACAAGCCAACAATGCGTTCCACCGTAAGTTTTTCATATGTATACGCACTTTCAACAGATATGCACACATCAGAAATGAAACGTGCACTCTATGGCACGCAGAATGATACTTGTTGACATTTCATTGCCAAGGGACGTAATACGTGTACGGGAAAATAGGACAAACAGAGATAACTTAGATTTTTACGCGATCTGATAGTACATATGATTATTATTCATAATAGTAATACGTAAAGAATAAGTACAATATTATCTGGCTTGTTGTTATGATTGTTAATATGACTATTGTTATAATTATTGCAGCAAACCTGTATCAAGACACAACGTTAATCGCTTCTCAAGTGAGCCCAGAAGTTGCATGTACAAGCCATGACAAGCCAACAATGCGTTCCACCGTAAGTTTTTCATATGTATACGTACTTTCAACAGATATGCACAAGTCAGAAATGAAACGGGCACTCTATGGCACACAGAATGATACTTGTTGACATTTCATTGCCAAGGGACGTAATACGTGTACGGGAAAAAAGGACAAACAGAGATAACTTAGATTTTTACGCGATCTGATAGTACATATGATTATTATTCATAATAGTAATACGTATAGAATATGTACAATATTATCTGGCTTGTTGTTATGATTGTTAATATGACTATTGTTATAATTATTGCAGCAAACCTGTATCAAGACACAACGTTAATCGCTTCTCAAGTGAGCCCAGAAGTTGCATGTACAAGCCATGACAAGGCCAACAATGCGTTCCACCGTAAGTTTTTCATATGTATACGTACTTTCAACAGATATGCACAAGTCAGAAATGAAACGGGCACTCTATGGCACGCAGAATGATACTTGTTGATATTTCATTGCCAAGGGACGTAATACGTGTACGGGAAAATAGGACAAACAGAGATAACTTAGATTTTTACGCGATCTGATAGTACATATGATTATTATTCATAATAGTAATACGTAAAGAATATGTACAATATTATCTGGCTTGTTGTTATGATTGTTAATATGACTATTGTTATAATTATTGCAGCAAACCTGTATCAAGACACAACGTTAATCGCTTTTCAAGTGAGCCCAGAAGTTGCATGTACAAGCCATGACAAGCCAACAATGCGTTCCACCGTAAGTTTTTCATATGTATACGCACTTTCAACAGATAATGCACACATCAGAAATGAAACGTGCACTCTATGGCAAGCAGAATGATACTTGTTGACATTTCATTGCCAAGGGACGTAATACGTGTACGGGAAAATAGGACAAACAGAGATAACTTAGATTTTTACGCGATCTGATAGTACATATGATTATTATTCATAATAGTAATACGTAAAGAATATGTACAATATTATCTGGCTTGTTGTTATGATTGTTAATATGACTATTGTTATAATTATTGCAGCAAACCTGTATCAAGACACAACGCTAATCGCTTCTCAAGTGAGCCCAGAAGTTGCATGTACAAGCCATGACAAGCCAACAATGCGTTCCACCGTAAGTTTTTCATATGTATACGTACTTTCAACAGATATGCACAAGTCAGAAATGAAACGGGGCACTCTATGGCACACAGAATGATACTTGTTGACATTTCATTGCCAAGGGACGTAATACGTGTACGGGAAAATAGGATAAACAGAGATAACTTAGATTTTTACGCGATCTGATAGTACATATGATTATTATTCATAATTGTAATACGTATAGAATATGTACAATATTATCTGGCTTGTTGTTATGATTGTTAATATGACTATTGTTATAATTATTGCAGCAAACCTGTATCAAGACACAACGTTAATCGCTTCTCAAGTGAGCCCAGAAGTTGCATGTACAAGCCATGACAAGCCAACAATGCGTTCCACCGTAAGTTTTTCATATGTATACGTACTTTCAACAGATATGCACAAGTCAGAAATGAAACGGGCACTCTATGGCACGCAGAATGATACTTGTTGACATTTCATTGCCAAGGGACGTAATACGTGTACGGGAAAATAGGACAAACAGAGATAACTTAGATTTTTACGCGATCTGATAGTACATATGATTATTATTCATAATAGTAATACGTATAGAATATGTACAATATTATCTGGCTTGTTGTTATGATTGTTAATATGACTATTGTTATAATTATTGCAGCAAACCTGTATCAAGACACAACGTTAATCGCTTCTCAAGTGAGCCCAGAAGTTGCATGTACAAGCCATGACAAGCCAACAATGCGTTCCACCGCTAAGTTTTTCATATGTATACGTACTTTCAACAGATATGCACAAGTCAGAAATGAAACGGGCACTCTATGGCACGCAGAATGATACTTGTTGACATTTCATTGCCAAGGGACGTAATACGTGTACGGGAAAATAGGACAAACAGAGATAACTTAGATTTTTACGCGATCTGATAGTACATATGATTATTATTCATAATAGTAATACGTATAGAATATGTACAATATTATCTGGCTTGTTGTTATGATTGTTAATATGACTATTGTTATAATTATTGCAGCAAACCTGTATCAAGACACAACGTTAATCTGCTTTTCAAGTGAGCCCAGAAGTTGCATGTACAAGCCATGACAAGCCAACAATGCGTTCCACCGTAAGTTTTTCATATGTATACGCACTTTCAACAGATATGCACACATCAGAAATGAAACGTGCACTCTATGGCAAGCAGAATGATACTTGTTGACATTTCATTGCCAAGGGACGTAATACGTGTACGGGAAAATAGGACAAACAGAGATAACTTAGATTTTTACGCGATCTGATAGTACATATGATTATTATTCATAATAGTAATACGTAAAGAATATGTACAATATTATCTGGCTTGTTGTTATTATTGTTAATATGACTATTGTTATAATTATTGCAGCAAACCTGTATCAAGACACAACGTTAATCGCTTCTCAAGTGAGCCCAGAAGTTGCATGTACAAGCCATGACAAGCCAACAATGCGTTCCACCGTAAGTTTTTCATATGTATACGTACTTTCAACAGATATGCACAAGTCAGAAATGAAACGGGCACTCTATGGCACACAGAATGATACTTGTTGACATTTCATTGCCAAGGGACGTAATACGTGTACGGGAAAATAGGATAAACAGAGATAAACTTAGATTTTTACGCGATCTGATAGTACATATGATTATTATTCATAATTGTAATACGTATAGAACTATGTACAATATTATCTGGCTTGTTGTTATGATTGTTAATATGACTATTGTTATAATTATTGCAGCAAACCTGTATCAAGACACAACGTTAATCGCTTCTCAAGTGAGCCCAGAAGCTGCATGTACAAGCCATGACAAGCCAACAATGCGTTCCACCGTAAGTTTTTCATATGTATACGTACTTTCAACAGATATGCACAAGTCAGAAATGAAACGGGCACTCTATGGCACTCAGAATGATACTTGTTGACATTTCATTGCCAAGGGACGTAATACGTGTACGGGAAAATAGGACAAACAGAGATAACTTAGATTTTTACGCGATCTGATAGTACATATGATTATTATTCATAATAGTAATACGTAAAGAATATGTACAATATTATCTGGCTAGTTGTTATGATTGTTAATATGACTATTGTTATAATTATTGCAGCAAACCTGTATCAATACACAACGTTAATCGCTTCTCAAGTGAGCCCAGAAGTTGCATGTACAAGCCATGACAAGCCAACAATGCGTTCCACCGTAAGTTTTTCATATGTATACGTACTTTCAACACAAGTCAGAAATGAAACGGGCACTCTATGGCACGCAGAATGATACTTGTTGACATTTCATTGCCAAGGGACCGTAATACGTGTACGGGAAAATAGGACAAACAGAGATAACTTAGATTTTTTACGCGATCTGATAGTACATATGATTATTATTCATAATAGTAATACGTATAGAATATGTACAATATTATCTGGCTTGTTGTTTATGATTGTTAATATGACTATTGTTATAATTATTGCAGCAAACCTGTATCAAGACACAACGTTAATCGCTTCTCAAGTGAGCCCAGAAGTTGCATGTACAAGCCATGACAAGCCAACAATGCGTTCCACCGTAAGTTTTTCATATGTATACGTACTTTCAACAGATATGCACAAGTCAGAAATGAAACGGGCACTCTATGGCACGCAGAATGATACTTGTTGACATTTCATTGCCAAGGGACGTAATACGTGTACGGGAAAATAGGACAAACAGAGATAACTTAGATTTTTACGCGATCTGATAGTACATATGATTATTATTCATAATAGTAATACGTATAGAATATGTACAATATTATCTGGCTTGTTGTTATGATTGTTAATATGACTATTGTTATAATTATTGCAGCAAACCTGTATCAAGACACAAACGTTAATCGCTTCTCAAGTGAGCCCAGAAGTTGCATGTACAAGCCATGACAAGCCAACAATGCGTTCCACCGTAAGTTTTTCATATGTATACGCACTTTCAACAGATATGCACACATCAGAAATGAAACGGGCACTCTATGGCACGCAGAATGATACTTGTTGACATTTCATTGGCCAAGGGACGTAATACGTGTACGGGAAAATAGGAGAACAGAGATAACTTATATTTTTACGCGATCTGATAGTACATATGATTATTATTCATAAGAGTAATACGTATAGAATATGTACAATATTATCTGGCCTTGTTGTTATGATTGTTAATATGACTATTGTTATAATTATTGCAGCAAACCTGTATCAAGACACAACGTTAATCGCTTTTCAAGTGAGCCCAGAAGTTGCATGTACAAGCCATGACAAGCCAACAATGCGTTCCACCGTAAGTTTTTCATATGTATACGCACTTTCAACAGATATGCACACATCAGAAATGAAACGTGCACTCTATGGCACGCAGAATGATACTTGTTGACATTTCATTGCCAAGGGACGTAATACGTGTACGGGAAAATAGGACAAACAGAGATAACTTAGATTTTTACGCGATCTGATAGTACATATGATTATTATTCATAATAGTAATACGTATAGAATATGTACAATATTATCTGGCTTGTTGTTATGATTGTTAATATGACTATTGTTATAATTATTGCAGCAAACCTGTATCAAGACACAACGTTAATCGCTTCTCAAGTGAGCCCAGAGGTTGCATGTACAAGCCATGACAAGCCAACAATGCGTTCCACCGTAAGTTTTTCATATGTATACGTACTTTCAACAGATATGCACAAGTCAGAAATGAAACGGGCACTCTATGGCACGCAGAATGATACTTGGTGACATTTCATTGCCAAGGGACGTAATACGTGTACGGGAAAATAGGACAAACAGAGATAACTTAGATTTTTACGCGATCTGATAGTACATATGATTATTATTCATAATAGTAATACGTATAGAATATGTACAATATTATCTGGCTTGTTGTTATGATTGTTAATATGACTATTGTTATAATTATTGCAGCAAACCTGTATCAAGACACAACGTTAATCGCTTCTCAAGTGAGCCCAGAAGTTGCATGTACAAGCCATGACAAGCCAACAATGCGTTCCACCGTAAGTTTTTCATATGTATAAGTACTTTTCAACAGATATGCACAAGTCAGAAATGAAACGGGCACTCTATGGCACGCAGAATGATACTTGTTGACATTTCATTGCCAAGGGACGTAATACGTGTACGGGAAAATAGGACAAACAGAGATAACTTAGATTTTTACGCGATCTGATAGTACATATGATTATTATTCATAATAGTAATACGTATAGAATATGTACAATATTATCTGGCTTGTTGTTATGATTGTTAATATGACTATTGTTATAATTATTGCAGCAAACCTGTATCAAGACACAACGTTAATCGCTTCTCAAGTGAGCCCAGAAGTTGCATGTACAAGCCATGACAAGCCAACAATGCGTTCCACCGTAAGTTTTTCATATGTATACGTACTTTCAACAGATATGCACAAGTCAGAAATGAAACGGGCACTCTATGGCACGCAGAATGACACTTGTTGACATTTCATTGCCAAGGGACGTAATACGTGTACGGGAAAATAGGACAAACAGAGATAACTTAGATTTTTACGCGATCTGATAGTACATGTGATTATTATTCATAATAGTAATACGTAAAGAATATGTACAATATTATCTGGCTAGTTGTTATGATTGTTAATATGACTATTGTTATAATTATTGCAGCAAACCTGTATCAAGACACAACGTTAATCGCTTCTCAAGTGAGCCCAGAAGTTGCATGTACAAGCCCATGACAAGCCAACAATGCGTTCCACCGTAAGTTTTTCATATGTATACGTACTTTCAACAGATATGCACAAGTCAGAAATGAAACGGGCACTCTATGGCACGCAGAATGATACTTGGTGACATTTCATTGCCAAGGGACGTAATACGTGTACGGGAAAATAGGACAAACAGAGATAACTTAGATTTTTACGCGATCTGATAGTACATATGATTATTATTCATAATAGTAATACGTATAGAATATGTACAATATTATCTGGCTTGTTGTTATGATTGTTAATATGACTATTGTTATAATTATTGCAGCAAACCTGTATCAAGACACAACGTTAATCGCTTCTCAAGTGAGCCCAGAAGTTGCATGTACAAGCCATGACAAGCCAACAATGCGTTCCACCGTAAGTTTTTCATATGTATAAAGTACTTTCAACAGATATGCACAAGTCAGAAATGAAACGGGCACTCTATGGCACGCAGAATGATACTTGTTGACATTTCATTGCCAAGGGACGTAATACGTGTACGGGAAAATAGGACAAACAGAGATAACTTAGATTTTTACGCGATCTGATAGTACATATGATTATTATTCATAATAGTAATACGTATAGAATATGTACAATATTATCTGGCTTGTTGTTATGATTGTTAATATGACTATTGTTATAATTATTGCAGCAAACCTGTATCAAGACACAACGTTAATCGCTTCTCAAGTGAGCCCAGAAGTTGCATGTACAAGCCATGACAAGCCAACAATGCGTTCCACCGTAAGTTTTTCATATGTATACGTACTTTCAACAGATATGCACAAGTCAGAAATGAAACGGGCACTCTATGGCACGCAGAATGACACTTGTTGACATTTCATTGCCAAGGGACGTAATACGTGTACGGGAAAATAGGACAAACAGAGATAACTTAGATTTTTACGCGATCTGATAGTACATGTGATTATTATTCATAATAGTAATACGTAAAGAATATGTACAATATTATCTGGCTAGTTGTTATGATTGTTAATATGACTATTGTTATAATTATTGCAGCAAACCTGTATCAAGACACAACGTTAATCGCTTCTCAAGTGAGCCAGAAGTTGCATGTACAAGCCATGACAAGCCAACAATGCGTTCCACCGTAAGTTTTTCATATGTATACGTACTTTCAACAGATATGCACAAGTCAGAAATGAAACGGGGCACTCTATGGCACGCAGAATGATACTTGTTGACATTTCATTGCCAATGGACGTAATACGTGTAGCGGGAAAATAGGACAAACAGAGATAACTTAGATTTTTACGCGATCTGATAGTTCATATGATTATTATTCATAATAGTAATACGTATAGAATATGTACAATATTATCTGGCTTGTTGTTTATGATTGTTTAATATGACTATTGTTATAATTATTGAAGCAAACCTGTATCAAGACACAACGTTAATCGCTTCTCAAGTGAGACCAGAAGTTGCATGTACAAGCCATGACAAGCCAACAATGCGTTCCACCGTAAGTTTTTCATATGTATACGTACTTTCAACAGATATGCACAAGTCAGAAATGAAACGGGCACTCTATGGCACGCAGAATGATACTTGTTGACATTTCATTGCCAAGGGACGTAATACGTGTACGGGAAAAAAGGACAAACAGAGATAACTTAGATTTTTACGCGATCTGATAGTACATATGATTATTATTCATAATAGTAATACGTATAGAATATGTACAATATTATCTGGCTTGTTGTTATGATTGTTAATATGACTATTGTTATAATTATTGCAGCAAACCTGTATCAAGACACAACGTTAATCGCTTCTCAAGTGAGCCCAGAAGTTGCATGTACAAGCCATGACAAGCCAACATTGCGGTCCACCGTTAGTTTATCATATGTATACGTACTTTCAACAGATATGCACAAGTCAGAAATGAAACGGGCACTCTATGGCACGCAGAATGATACTTGTTGACATTTCATTGCCAAGGGACGTAATACGTTGTACGGGAAAATAGGACAAACAGATATAACTTAGATTTTTACGCGATCTGATAGTACATATGATTATTATTCATAATAGTAATACGTATAGAATATGTACAATATTATCTGGCTTGTTGTTATGATTGTTAATATGACCTATTGTTATAATTATTGCAGCAAACCTGTATCAAGACACAACGTTAATCGCTTCTCAAGTGAGCCCAGAAGTTGCATGTACAAGCCATGACAAGCCAACAATGCGTTCCACCGTAAGTTTTTCATATGTATACGTACTTTCAACAGATATGCACAAGTCAGAAATGAAACGGGCACTCTATGGCACGCAGAATGATACTTGTTGACATTTCATTGCCAAGGGACGTAATACGTGTACGGGAAAATAGGACAAACAGAGATAACTTAGATTTTTACGCGATCTGATAGTACATATGATTATTATTCATAATAGTAATACGTATAGAATATGTACAATATTATCTGGCTTGTTGTTATGATTGTTAATATGACTATTGTTATAATTATTGCAGCAAACCTGTATCAAGACACAACGTTAATCGCTTCTCAAGTGAGCCCAGAAGTTGCATGTACAAGCCATGACAAGCCAACATTGCGTTCCACCGTAAGTTTTTCATATGTATACGTACATTCAACAGATATGCACAAGTCAGAAATGAAACGGGCACTCTATGGCACGCAGAATGATACTTGTTGACATTTCATTGCCAAGGGACGTAATACGTGTACGGGAAAAAAGGACAAACAGAGATAACTTAGATTTTTACGCGATCTGATAGTACATATGATTATTATTCATAATAGTAATACGTATAGAATATGTACAATATTATCTGGCTTGTTGTTATGATTGTTAATATGACTATTGTTATAATTATTGCAGCAAACCTGTATCAAGACACAACGTTAATCGCTTCTCAAGTGAGCCCAGAAGTTGCATGTACAAGCCATGACAAGCCAACATTGCGTTCCACCGTAAGTTTTTCATATGTATACGTACATTCAACAGATATGCACAAGTCAGAAATGAAACGGGCACTCTATGGCACGCAGAATGATACTTGTTGACATTTCATTGCCAAGGGACGTAATACGTGTACGGGAAAATAGGACAAACAGAGATAACTTAGATTTTTACGCGATCTGATAGTACATATGATTATTATTCATAATAGTAATACGTATAGAATATGTACAATATTATCTGGCTTGTTGTTATGATTGTTAATATGACTATTGTTATAATTATTGCAGCAAACCTGTATCAAGACACAACGTTAATCGCTTCTCAAGTGAGACCAGAAGTTGCATGTACATGCCATGACAAGCCAACAATGCGTTCCACCGTAAGTTTTTCATATGTATACGTACTTTCAACAGATATGCACAAGTCAGAAATGAAACGGGCACTCTATGGCACGCAGAATGATACTTGTTGACATTTCATTGCCAAGGGACGTAATTCGTGTACGGGAAAAAAGGACAAACAGAGATAACTTAGATTTTTACGCGATCTGATAGTACATATGATTATTATTCATAATAGTAATACGTATAGAATATGTACAATATTATCTGGCTTGTTGTTATGATTGTTAATATGACTATTGTTATAATTATTGCAGCAAACCTGTATCAAGACACAACGTTAATCGCTTCTCAAGTGAGCCCAGAAGTTGCATGTACAAGCCATGACAAGCCAACAATGCGTTCCACCGTAAGTTTTTCATATGTATAAGTACTTTCAACAGATATGCACAAGTCAGAAATGAAACGGGCACTCTATGGCACGCAGAATGATACTTGTTGACATTTCATTGCCAAGGGACGTAATACGTGTACGGGAAAATAGGACAAACAGAGATAACTTAGATTTTTACGCGATCTGATAGTACATATGATTATTATTCATAATAGTAATACGTATAGAATATGTACAATATTATCTGGCTTGTTGTTATGATTGTTAATATGACTATTGTTATAATTATTGCAGCAAACCTGTATCAAGACACAACGTTAATCGCTTCTCAAGTGAGCCCAGAAGTTGCATGTACAAGCCATGACAAGCCAACAATGCGTTCCACCGTAAGTTTTTCATATGTATACGTACTTTCAACAGATATGCACAAGTCAGAAATGAAACGGGCACTCTATGGCACGCAGAATGACACTTGTTGACATTTCATTGCCAAGGGACGTAATACGTGTACGGGAAAATAGGACAAACAGAGATAACTTAGATTTTTACGCGATCTGATAGTACATGTGATTATTATTCATAATAGTAATACGTAAAGAATATGTACAATATTATCTGGCTAGTTGTTATGATTGTTAATATGACTATTGTTATAATTATTGCAGCAAACCTGTATCAAGACACAACGTTAATCGCTTCTCAAGTGAGCCCAGAAGTTGCATGTACAAGCCATGACAAGCCAACAATGCGTTCCACCGTAAGTTTTTCATATGTATACGTACTTTCAACAGATATGCACAAGTCAGAAATGAAACGGGCACTCTATGGCACGCAGAATGATACTTGTTGACATTTCATTGCCAAGGGACGTAATACGTGTACGGGAAAATAGGACAAACAGAGATAACTTAGATTTTTACGCGATCTGATAGTTCATATGATTATTATTCATAATAGTAATACGTATAGAATATGTACAATATTATCTGGCTTGTTGTTATGATTGTTAATATGACTATTGTTATAATTATTGAAGCAAACCTGTATCAAGACACAACGTTAATCGCTTCTCAAGTGAGCCCAGAAGTTGCATGTACAAGCCATGACAAGCCAACAATGCGTTCCACCGTAAGTTTTTCATATGTATACGTACTTTCAACAGATATGCACAAGTCAGAAATGAAACGGGCACTCTATGGCACGCAGAATGATACTTGTTGACATTTCATTGCCAAGGGACGTAATACGTGTACGGGAAAATAGGACAAACAGAGATAACTTAGATTTTTACGCGATCTGATAGTACATATGATTATTATTCATAATAGTAATACGTATAGAATATGTACAATATTATCTGGCTTGTTGTTATGATTGTTAATATGACTATTGTTATAATTATTGCAGCAAACCTGTATCAAGACACAACGTTAATCGCTTCTCAAGTGAGCCCAGAAGTTGCATGTACAAGCCATGACAAGCCAACATTGCGTTCCACCGTAAGTTTTTCATATGTATACGTACATTCAACAGATATGCACAAGTCAGAAATGAAACGGGCACTCTATGGCACGCAGAATGATACTTGTTGACATTTCATTGCCAAGGGACGTAATACGTGTACGGGAAAATAGGACAAACAGAGATAACTTAGATTTTACGCGATCTGATAGTACATATGATTATTATTCATAATAGTAATACGTATAGAATATGTACAATATTATCTGGATTGTTGTTATGATTGTTTATATGACTATTGTTATAATTATTGCAGCAAACCTGTATCAAGACACAACGTTAATCGCTTCTCAAGTGAGCCCAGGAGTTGCATGTACAAGCCATGACAAGCCAACATTGCGTTCCACCGTAAGTTTATCATATGTATACGTACTTTCAACAGATATGCACAAGTCAGAAATGAAACGGGCACTCTATGGCACGCAGAATGATACTTGTTGACATTTCATTGCCAAGGGACGTAATACGTGTACGGGAAAATAGGACAAACAGAGATAACTTAGATTTTTACGCGATCTGATAGTACATATGATTATTATTCATAATAGTAATACGTATAGAATATGTACAATATTATCTGGCTTGTTGTTATGATTGTTAATATGACTATTGTTATAATTATTGCAGCAAACCTGTATCAAGACACAACGTTAATCGCTTTTCAAGTGAGCCCAGAAGTTGCATGTACAAGCCATGACAAGCCAACAATGCGTTCCACCGTAAGTTTTTCATATGTATACGTACTTTCAACAGATATGCACAAGTCAGAAATGAAACGGGCACTCTATGGCACGCAGAATGATACTTGTTGACATTTCATTGCCAAGGGACGTAATACGTGTACGGGAAAATAGGACAAACAGAGATAACTTTAGATTTTTACGCGATCTGATAGTACATATGATTATTATTCATAATAGTAATACGTATAGAATATGTACAATATTATCTGGCTTGTTGTTATGATTGTTAATATGACTATTGTTATAATTATTGCAGCAAACCTGTATCAAGACACAACGTTAATCGCTTCTCAAGTGAGCCCAGAAGTTGCATGTACAAGCCATGACAAGCCAACATTGCGTTCCACCGTAAGTTTTTCATATGTATACGTACATTCAACAGATATGCACAAGTCAGAAATGAAACGGGCACTCTATGGCACGCAGAATGATACTTGTTGACATTTCATTGCCAAGGGACGTAATACGTGTACGGGAAAATAGGACAAACAGAGATAACTTAGATTTTTACGCGATCTGATAGTACATATGATTATTATTCATAATAGTAATACGTATAGAATATGTACAATATTATCTGGCTTGTTGTTATGATTGTTAATATGACTATTGTTATAATTATTGCAGCAAACCTGTATCAAGACACAACGTTAATCGCTTCTCAAGTGAGACCAGAAGTTGCATGTACAAGCCATGACAAGCCAACAATGCGTTCCACCGTAAGTTTTTCATATGTATACGTACTTTCAACAGATATGCACAAGTCAGAAATGAAACGGGCACTCTATGGCACGCAGAATGATACTTGTTGACATTTCATTGCCAAGGGACGTAATACGTGTACGGGAAAAAAGGACAAACAGAGATAACTTAGATTTTTACGCGATCTGATAGTACATATGATTATTATTCATAATAGTAATACGTATAGAATATGTACAATATTATCTGGCTTGTTGTTATGATTGTTAATATGACTATTGTTATAATTATTGCAGCAAACCTGTATCAAGACACAACGTTAATCGCTTCTCAAGTGAGCCCAGAAGTTGCATGTACAAGCCATGACAAGCCAACATTGCGTTCCACCGTAAGTTTTTCATATGTATACGTACATTCAACAGATATGCACAAGTCAGAAATGAAACGGGCACTCTATGGCACGCAGAATGATACTTGTTGACATTTCATTGCCAAGGGACGTAATACGTGTACGGGAAAATAGGACAAACAGAGATAACTTAGATTTTTACGCGATCTGATAGTACATATGATTATTATTCATAATAGTAATACGTATAGAATATGTACAATATTATCTGGCTTGTTGTTATGATTGTTAATATGACTATTGTTATAATTATTGCAGCAAACCTGTATCAAGACACAACGTTAATCGCTTCTCAAGTGAGACCAGAAGTTGCATGTACATGCCATGACAAGCCAACAATGCGTTCCACCGTAAGTTTTTCATATGTATACGTACTTTCAACAGATATGCACAAGTCAGAAATGAAACGGGCACTCTATGGCACGCAGAATGATACTTGTTGACATTTCATTGCCAAGGGACGTAATACGTGTACGGGAAAATAGGACAAACAGAGATAACTTAGATTTTTACGCGATCTGATAGTACATATGATTATTATTCATAATAGTAATACGTATAGAATATGTACAATATTATCTGGCTTGTTGTTATGATTGTTAATATGACTATTGTTATAATTATTGCAGCAAACCTGTATCAAGACACAACGTTAATCGCTTCTCAAGTGAGCCCAGAAGTTGCATGTACAAGCCATGACAAGCCAACAATGCGTTCCACCGTAAGTTTTTCATATGTATACGTACTTTCAACAGATATGCACAAGTCAGAAATGAAACGGGCACTCTATGGCACGCAGAATGATACTTGTTGACATTTCATTGCCAAGGGACGTAATACGTGTACGGGAAAATAGGACAAACAGAGATAACTTAGATTTTTACGCGATCTGATAGTACATGTGATTATTATTCATAATAGTAATACGTAAAGAATATGTACAATATTATCTGGCTAGTTGTTATGATTGTTAATATGACTATTGTTATAATTATTGCAGCAAACCTGTATCAAGACACAACGTTAATCGCTTCTCAAGTGAGCCCAGAAGTTGCATGTACAAGCCATGACAAGCCAACATTGCGTTCCACCGTAAGTTTTTCATATGTATACGTACATTCAACAGATATGCACAAGTCAGAAATGAAACGGGCACTCTATGGCACGCAGAATGATACTTGTTGACATTTCATTGCCAAGGGACATAATACGTGTACGAGAAAATAGGACAAACAGAGATAACTTAGATTTTTACGCGATCTGATAGTACATATGATTATTATTCATAATAGTAATACGTATAGAATATGTACAATATTATCTGGCTTGTTGTTATGATTGTTAATATGACTATTGTTATAATTATTGCAGCAAACCTGTATCAAGACACAACGTTAATCGCTTCTCAAGTGAGCCCAGAAGTTGCATGTACAAGCCATGACAAGCCAACAATGCGTTCCACCGTAAGTTTTTCATATGTATACGTACTTTCAACAGATATGCACAAGTCAGAAATGAAACGGGCACTCTATGGCACGCAGAATGATACTTGTTGACATTTCATTGCCAAGGGACGTAATACGTGTACGGGAAAATAGGACAAACAGAGATAACTTAGATTTTTACGCGATCTGATAATACATATGATTATTATTCATAATAGTAATACGTATAGAATATGTACAATATTATCTGGCTTGTTGTTATGATTGTTAATATGACTATTGTTATAATTATTGCAGCAAACCTGTATCAAGACACAACGTTAATCGCTTCTCAAGTGAGACCAGAAGTTGCATGTACATGCCATGACAAGCCAACAATGCGTTCCACCGTAAGTTTTTCATATGTATACGTACTTTCAACAGATATGCACAAGTCAGAAATGAAACGGGCACTCTATGGCACGCAGAATGATACTTGTTGACATTTCATTGCCAAGGGACGTAATTCGTGTACGGGAAAAAAGGACAAACAGAGATAACTTAGATTTTTACGCGATCTGATAGTACATATGATTATTATTCATAATAGTAATACGTATAGAATATGTACAATATTATCTGGCTTGTTGTTATGATTGTTAATATGACTATTGTTATAATTATTGCAGCAAACCTGTATCAAGACACAACGTTAATCGCTTCTCAAGTGAGCCCAGAAGTTGCATGTACAAGCCATGACAAGCCAACATTGCGTTCCACCGTAAGTTTTTCATATGTATACGTACATTCAACAGATATGCACAAGTCAGAAATGAAACGGGCACTCTATGGCACGCAGAATGATACTTGTTGACATTTCATTGCCAAGGGACGTAATACGTGTACGGGAAAATAGGACAAACAGAGATAACTTAGATTTTTACGCGATCTGATAGTACATATGATTATTATTCATAATAGTAATACGTATAGAATATGTACAATATTATCTGGCTTGTTGTTATGATTGTTAATATGACTATTGTTATAATTATTGCAGCAAACCTGTATCAAGACACAACGTTAATCGCTTCTCAAGTGAGCCCAGAAGTTGCATGTACAAGCCATGACAAGCCAACATTACGTTCCACCGTAAGTTTATCATATGTATACGTACTTTCAACAGATATGCACAAGTCAGAAATGAAACGGGCACTCTATGGCACGCAGAATGATACTTGTTGACATTTCATTGCCAAGGGACGTAATACGTGTACGGGAAAATAGGACAAACAGAGATAACTTAGATTTTTACGCGATCTGATAGTACATATGATTATTATTCATAATAGTAATACGTATAGAATATGTACAATATTATCTGGCTTGTTGTTATGATTGTTAATATGACTATTGTTATAATTATTGCAGCAAACCTGTATCAAGACACAACGTTAATCGCTTCTCAAGTGAGCCCAGAAGTTGCATGTACAAGCCATGACAAGCCAACATTGCGTTCCACCGTAAGTTTATCATATGTATACGTACTTTCAACAGATATGCACAAGTCAGAAATGAAACGGGCACTCTATGGCACGCAGAATGATACTTGTTGACATTGCATTGCCAAGGGACGTAATACGTGTACGGGAAAATAGGAGAAACAGAGATAACTTAGATTTTTACGCGATCTGATAGTACATATGATTATTATTCATAATAGTAATACGTATAGAATATGTACAATATTATCTGGCTTGTTGTTATGATTGTTAATATGACTATTGTTATAATTATTGCAGCAAACCTGTATCAAGACACAACGTTAATCGCTTCTCAAGTGAGCCCAGAAGTTGCATGTACAAGCCATGACAAGCCAACAATGCGTTCCACCGTAAGTTTTTCATATGTATACGCACTTTCAACAGATATGCACACATCAGAAATGAAACGTGCACTCTATGGCACGCAGAATGATACTTGTTGACATTTCATTGCCAAGGGACGTAATACGTGTACGGGAAAATAGGACAAACAGAGATAACTTAGATTTTTACGCGATCTGATAGTACATATGATTATTATTCATAATAGTAATACGTATAGAATATGTACAATATTATCTGGCTTGTTGTTATGATTGTTAATATGACTATTGTTATAATTATTGCAACAAACCTGTATCAAGACACAACGTTAATCGCTTCTCAAGTGAGCCCAGAAGTTGCATGTACAAGCCATGACAAGCCAACAATGCGTTCCACCGTAAGTTTTTCATATGTATACGTACTTTCAACAGATATGCACAAGTCAGAAATGAAACGGGCACTCTATGGCACGCAGAATGATACTTGTTGACATTTCATTGCCAAGGGACGTAATACGTGTACGGGAAAATAGGACAAACAGAGATAACTTAGATTTTTACGCGATCTGATAGTACATATGATTATTATTCATAATAGTAATACGTATAGAATATGTACAATATTATCTGGCTTGTTGTTATGATTGTTAATATGACTATTGTTATAATTATTGCAGCAAACCTGTATCAAGACACAACGTTAATCGCTTCTCAAGTGAGCCCAGAAGTTGCATGTACAAGCCATGACAAGCCAACAATGCGTTCCACCGTAAGTTTTTCATATGTATACGTACTTTCAACAGATATGCACAAGTCAGAAATGAAACGGGCACTCTATGGCACGCAGAATGATACTTGTTGACATTTCATTGCCAAGGGACGTAATACGT
>JAWPHD010023553.1:0-21817 GCA_037043455.1 Cyrtodaria siliqua | reverse complement strand
ATATGCGTAAGAATTGAATATATATGTGTAAGAACGGAATATATATGTGTAAGAACGGAATATATGTGTAAGAACGGAATATATATGTGTAAGAACGGAATATATATGTGTAAGAACTGAATATATATGTGTAAAAACTGAATATATATGAGTATGTACTGAATATATATGCGTAAGAACTGAATATATATGCGTAAGAACTGAATATATATGCGTAAAACTGAATATATATGCGAAAGAACGGAATATATACGTGTAAAAACGGAATATATAGGTGTAAGAACGAAATATATATGTGAAAGAACGGAATATATATGTGTAAAAACGGAATATATACGTGTAAGAACGGAATATATACGTGTATGAACAGAATATATATGTGTAAGAACGGAATATATATGCATTTGAACGGATTATATATGCGTAAGAACTGAACATATATGCGTAAGAACTGAACACATATGCGTAAGAACTGAACATATATGTGTAAGAAATGAATATATATGCGTAAGAACGGAATATATATGTGTAAGAACGGAATATATATGCGTAAGAACTGAATATATATGTGTAAGAACGGAATATATATGTGTAGGAACGGAATTTATATGTGTAAGAACGGAATATATACGTGTAAGAATATATATGCGTAAGAACGGAATATATATGTGTAAGAACGGAATATATATGCGTAAGAACTGAATATATATGTGTAAGAACTGAATATATATGTGTAAGAGCTGAATATATATGCGTAAGAACTGAAAATATATGCGTAAAACTGAATATATATGCGAAAGAACGGAATATATATGCGTAAGAACGGAATATATAGTGTTAAGAACGGAATATATATGTGTAAGAACGGAATATATATGTGTAAGAACGGAATCTATACGTGTTAGAACGGAATATATATGTGTAAGAACGGAATATATATGTGTAAAAACGAAATATATATGTGTAAGAACTGAAAATATGTGTAAGAAATGGATATATATGCGTAAGAACGGAATATATATGTTTAGGAACTGAATTATATATGTGTAAGAACTGAATATATATGCGTAAGAACTGAATATATATGCGTAACAACTGAATATATATGTGTAAGAACTGAATATATATGTGTAAGAACTGAATATATATGTGTAAAACTGAATACATATGCTTAAGAACTGAATATATATGCGTAAGAACTGAATATATATGCGTAAAACTGAATATATATGCGTAAAACTGAATATATATGCGAAAGAACGGAATATATATGCGTACGAACGGAATATATGTGTAAGAACGGAATATATATGTGTAAGAACGTAATATATATGTGTAAGAACGGAATAAATATGTGTTAGAACGTAATATATACGTGTAAGAACTGAATATGTATGCGTAAGAACTGAATATATATGCGTAAGTACGGAATATATATGCGTAAGAACTGAATATATAAGCGTAAGAAAAAAATATTTATGTGTAAGAACGGAATATATATGTGTAAGAACTGAATATATATGTGTAAGAACGGAATATGTACGTGTAAAAACGGAATATATATGTGTAATAACGGAATATATATGTGTAAGAACGGAATACATATGTGTAAGAAAGGAATATATATGTGTAAGAACGGAATATGTACGTGTAATAACGGAATATGTACGTGTAAGAACGGAATATATATGTGTAAGAACTGAACATATATGTGTAAGAAATGAATATATATGCGTAAGAACTGAATATATATGCGTAAGAACGAAATATATATGTGTAATAACTGAATATATATGCGTAAAACTGAATATATATGCGTAAGAACTGAATAAATATGTGTAAGAACGTAATATATACGTGTAAGAACGGAATATATATGTGTAAGAACGGAATCTATATGTGTAAGAACGGAATATATATGTTTAAGAACGGAAAATATATGTGTAAGAACGGAATATGTACGTGTAAGAACGGAATATATATGCGTAAGAACTGAATATATATGCGTAAAACTGAATATATATTCGAAAGAACGGAATATATATGCGTAAGAACGGAATATATGTGTAAGAACGGAATATATATGTGTAAGAACGGAATATATATGTGTAAGAACGGAATATATACGTGTAAGTACGGAATATATATGTGTAAGAACACAATATATATGTGTAAGAACGGAATATATATGTGTAAGAACTGAATATATATGTGTAAGAACTGCACATATATGCGTAAAAACTAAATATACATACGTAAGAACTGAATATATATGCGTAAGAACTAAATATATATGCGTAAAACTGAATATATATGCAAAAGAACGGAATATATATGCGTAAGAACGGAATATATCTGTAAGAACGGAATATGTATGTGTAAGAACGGAATATATATGTGTAAGAACGGAATATATACGTGTAAGAACGGAATTTATATGTGTAAGAACAGAATATATATGTTTAAGAAAGAAATATATATGTGTAAAAACGGAATATATATGTGTAAGAGCTGAATATATATGTGTAAGAAGTGAATATATATGTGTAAGAACTGAATATATATGCGTAAGAACTGAATATATATGCGTAAGAACTGAATATATATGCGTAAGAATTGAATATATATGTGTAAGAACGGAATATATATGTGTAAGAACGGAATATATATGTGTAAGAACGGAATATATATGTGTAAGAACTGAATATATATGTGTAAAAACTGAATATATATGAGTATGTACTGAATATATATGCGTAAGAACTGAATATATATGCGTAAGAACTGAATATATATGCGTAAAACTGAATATATATGCGAAAGAACGGAATATATACGTGTAAAAACGGAATATATAGGTGTAAGAACGAAATATATATGTGAAAGAACGGAATATATATGTGTAAGAACGGAATATATACGTGTAAGAACGGAATATATACGTGTATGAACGGAATATATATGTGTAAGAACGGAATATATATGCATTTGAACGGATTATATATGCGTAAGAACTGAACATATATGCGTAAGAACTGAACACATATGCGTAAGAACTGAACATATATGTGTAAGAAATTAATATATATGCGTAAGAACGGAATATATATGTGTAAGAACGGAATATATATGCGTAAGAACTGAATATATATGTGTAAGAACGGAATATATATGTGTAGGAACGGAATTTATATGTGTAAGAACGGAATATATACGTGTAAGAATATATATGCGTAAGAACGGAATATATATGTGTAAGAACGGAATATATATGCGTAAGAACTGAATATATATGTGTAAGAACTGAATATATATGTGTAAGAGCTGAATATATATGCGTAAGAACTGAAAATATATGCGTAAAACTGAACATATATGCGAAAGAACTGAATATATATGCGTAAGAACGGAATATATGTGTAAGAACGGAATATATATGTGTAAGAACGGAATATATATGTGTAAGAACGGAATCTATACGTGTTAGAACGGAATATATATGTGTAAGAACGGAATATATATGTGTAAAAACGAAATATATATGTGTAAGAACTGAAAATATGTGTAAGAAATGGATATATATGCGTAAGAACGGAATATATATGTGTAAGAACTGAATATATATGTGTAAGAACTGAATATATATGCGTAAGAACTGAATATATATGCGTAAGAACTGAATATATATGCGTGAGAACTGAATATATATGCGTAAGAACTAAATATATATGCGTAAGAACTGAATATATATGCGTAAGAACTGAATATATATGCGTAAGAACGGAATATATATGTGTAAGAACGGAATATATATGTGTAAGAACGGAATATATGTGTATGAATAAATATGCGTAAGAACGGAATATATATGTGTAATAACGGAATATATATGCGTAAGAACTGAATATATATGTGTAAGAACTGAATATATATGTGTAAGAACTGAATATATATGCGTAATAACTGAATATATATGCGTAAAACTGAATATATATGCAAAAGAACGGAATATATATGCGTAAGAACGGAATATGTGTGTTAGAACGGAATATATATGTGTAAGAACGGAATATATATGTGTAAGAACGGAATATATACGTGTAAGAACGGAATATATATGTGTAAGAACGTAATATATGTGTAAGAACTGAACATATATGTGTAAGAAATGAAAATATATGCGTAAGAACGGAATATATATGTGTAAGAACGGAATATATATGTGTAAGAACGGATTATGTACGTGTAAGAACGGAATATATATGTGTAAGAACGGAATATATATGTGTAAACACCAAATATATATGCGTAAGAACTGAATATATCTGCGTAAAACTGAATATATATGCGAAAAAACAGAATATATATGCGTAAGAACCGGAATATATGTGTAAGAACGGAATATATATGTGTAAGAACGGAATATATATGTGTAAGAACGGAATATATACGTGTAAGAACGGAATATATATGTGTAAGAACAGAATATATATGTGTAAGAAGTGAATGAATATGTGTAAGAACTGAATATATATGTGAAAGAACGGAATATATGTGTAAGAACTGAATATATACGTGTAAGAACGGAATATATACGTGTAAGAACTGAACATATATGTGTAAGAAATGGATATATATGCGTAAGAACGGAATATATATGTGTAAGAACTGAATATATATGTGTAAGAACTGAATATATATGCGTAAGAACTGAATATATATGCGTAAGAACTGAATATATATGCGTAAGAACTGAATATATATGCGTAAGAACTAAATATATATGTGTAAGAACTGAACATATATGTGTAAGAAATGGATATATATGCATAAGAACGGAATATATATGTGTAAGAACTGAATATATATGTGTAAGAACTGAATATATATGCGTAAGAACTGAATATATATGCGTAAGAACTGAATATATATGCGTTAGAACTGAATATATATGCGTAAGAACTGAATATATATGCGTAAGAACTAAATATATATGCGTAAGAACTGAATATATATGCGTAAGAACTGAATATATATGCGTAAGAACGGAATATATATGTGTAAGAGCGGAATATCTACGTGTAAGAACGGAATATATACGTGTAAGAACGGAATATATACGTGTAAGAACTCAATATATATGTGTAAAAGCTGATTATATATGTGCAAGAACTGAATATATATGTGTAAGAACTGAATATATATGTGTAAGAACTGAATATATATGCGTAAGAACTCAATATATATGCGTAAGAACTGAATATATATGCGTAAGAACGAAATATATATGCGTAAGAACGGAATATATATGTGTAAGAACGGAATATATACGTGTAAGAACGGAATATATAGGTGTAAGAACGGAATATATATGTGAAAAAACGGAATATATATGTGTAAGAACGGAATATATACGTGTAAGAACGGAATATATATGTGTAAGAACGGAATATATATGCATTTGAACGGATTATATATGCGTAAGAACTGAACATATATGCGTAAGAACTGAACATATATGCGTAAGAACTGAACATATATGTGTAAGAAATGAATATATATGCGTAAGAACTGAATATATATGCGTAGGAACGGAATTTATATTTGTAATAATTGAATATATATGCTTAAAACTGAATATATATGCGTAAGAACTGAACATATATGTGTAAGAAATGAATATATATGCGTAAGAACGGAATATATATGTGTAAGAACGGAATATGTACGTCTAAGAACGGAATATATATGTGTAAGAACGGAATATATATGTGTAAGAACGGAATATATATGCGTAAAACTGAATATATATGCGTAGGAACGGAATTTATATTTGTAATAATTGAATATATATGCTTAAAACTGAATATATATGCGTAAGAACTGAACATATATGTGTAAGAAATGAATATATATGCGTAAGAGCGGAATATATATGTGTAAGAACGGAATATATATGCGTAAGAACTGAATATATATGCGTAAAACTGAATATATATGCAAAAGAACGGAATATATATGCGTAAGAGCGGAATATATGTGTAAGAACGGAACATATATGTGTAAGAAATGATTATATATGCGTAAGAACGAAATATATATGTGTAATAACTGAATATATATGCGTAAAACTGAATATATATGCGTAAGAACTGAACAAATATGTGTAAGAACGGAATATGTACGTGTAAGAACGGAATATATATGTGTAAGAACGGAATCTATATGTGTTAGAACGGAATATATATGTGTAATAACGGAATATATATGTGTAAGAACGGAATATGTACGTGTAAGAACGGAATATATATGCGTAAGAACTGAATATATATGCGTAAGAGCGGAATACATGTGTAAGAACGGAATATATATGTGTAAGAACGGAATATATATTGGTAAGAACGCAATATATACGTGTAAGAACGGAATATATATGTGTAAGAACGGAATATATATGTGTAAGAACGGAATATATACGTGTAAGATCGGAATATATATGTGTAAGAACGAATATGTACGTGTAAGAACGGAATATATATGCGTAAGAACTGAACAAATATGTGTAAGAACGGAATATGTACGTGTAAGAACGGAATATATATGTGTAAGAACGGAATCTATATGTGTAAGAACGGAATATATATGTGTAAGAACGGAATATATATGTGTTAGAACGGAATATGTACATGTAAGAACGGAATATATATGCCTAAGAACTAAATATATATGCGTAAACCTGAATATATATGCGAAAGAACGGAATATATATTCGTAAGAGCGGAATATATGTGTAATGAACGGAATATATATGTGTAACAACGGAATATATATGTGTAAGAACGCAATATATACGTGTAAGAACGGAATATCTACGTGTAAGAACGGAATATATACGTGTAAGAACGGAATATATACATGTAAGAACTCAATATATATGTGTAAGAACGGAATATATATGTGTAAGAACGGAATATATATGTGTAAGAACGGAATATGTACGTGTAAGAACGGAATATATATGTGTAAGAACGGAATATATATGTGTAAGAACAGGATATATATGTGTAAAAACGGAATATATGTGTGTTATTGTATAATTGAATTGGATTTTATAGTAGCACCAACAGCTAAGGTCATATGGCGACTTTCCAGCTTCCACTGGTGGAGGAAGACCCCAGGTGCCCCTCCGGGCAATTTTCGTGCACGGGCGGGCACCTGGGTAGAACCACCGACGTTCCGCAAGCCAGCTGGATAGCTTCCTCACATAAAGATTCCTCACATAAAGATTCCTAGGCCCCTGAGGGATCGAACCTACAGCGGTGAGGGGCAAATGATTGCAAGTCAGAGACTCTAACCACTCGGCCACAGACGCCCCTACATATGTGTGTAAAAACGGAATATATATGTGTAAGAACGGAATATATACGTGTAAGAATGGAATATATACGTGTAAGAACGGAATATATATGTGTAAGAACGGAATATTAACGCGTTAGAACGATATATATATGTGTAAGAACTGAATATATATGCGTAAAACTGAATATATATGAGTAAGAACTGAACATATATGCGTAACAACTGAATATATATGCGTAAAACTGAATATATATGCGAAATAACGGAATATATATGCGTACGAACGGAATATATGTGTAAGAACGGAATATATATAAGTAAGAACTGAATATATACGTGTAAGAACTGAATATATATGCGTAAAAACGCAATGTTTATGTGTAAGAACGGAATATATATGTGTAAGAACTGAATATATATGTGTAAGAACGGAATATGTACGTGTAAGAACGGAATATATATGTGTAAGAACGGAATATATATGTGTAAGAACGGAATACATATGTGTAAGAAAGGAATATATATGTGTAAGAACGGAATATGTACGTGTAATAACGGAATATGTATACGTAAGAACTGAATATATATGCGTAAGAACGGAATATATATGTGTAATAACTGAATATATATGCGTAAGAACTGAATAAATATGTGTAAGAACGGAATATATACGTGTAAGAACGGAATATATATGTGTAAGAACGGAATCTATATGTGTAAGAACGGAATATATATGTTTAAGAACGGAAAATATATGTGTAAGAACGGAATATGTACGTGTAAGAACGGAATATATATGCGTAAGAACTGAATATATATGCGTGAAACTGGATATATATGCGAAAGAACGGAATATATATGCGTAAGAACGGAATATATATGTGTAAGAACGGAATATATATGTGTAAGAACGGAATATATACGTGTAAGAACGGAATATATATGTGTAAGAACACAATATATATGTGTAAGAACGGAATATATATGTGTAAGAACTGAATATATATGTGTAAGAACTGCACATAAATGCGTAAAAACTAAATATACATGCGTAAGAACTGAATATATATGCGTAAGAACTAAATATATATGCGTAAAACTGAATATATATGCAAAAGAACGGAATATTTATGCGTAAGAACGGAATATATCTGTAAGAACGGAATATATATGTGTAAGAACGGAATATATATGTGTAAGAACGGAATATATACGTGTAAGAACGGAATATATATGTGTAAGAACAGAATATATATGTTTAAGAACGGAATATATATGTGTAAGAACTGAATATATATGTGTAAGAACTGAATATATATGAGTAAGAACTGAATATATATGCGTAAGAACTGAATATATATGCGTAAGAACTGAATATATATGTGTAAGAACGGAATATATATGTGTAAGAACGGAATATATATGTAAGAACGGAATATATATGTGTAAAAACGGAATGTATGTGTAAGAACTGAATATATATGTGTAAAAACTGAATATATATGCGTATGTACTGAATATATATGCGTAAGAACTGAATATATATGCGTAAGAACTGAATATATACGCGTAAGATCTGAATATATATGCGTAAGAACTGAATATATATGCGTAAGAACGGAATATATATGTGTAAGAACGGAATATATATGTGTAAGAACGGAATATATGTGTAAGAATATATATGCGTAAGAACGGAATATATATGTGTAAGAACGGAATATATATGCGTAAGAACTGAATATATATGTGTAAGAACTGAATATATATGTGTAAGAACTGAATATATATGCGTAAGAACTGAATATATATGCGTAAAACTGAATATATATGCGAAAGAACGGAATATATACGTGTAAGAACGGAATATATAGGTTTAAGAACGAAATATATATGTGAAAGAACGGAATATATATGTGTAAGAACGGAAAATATACGTGTAAGAACGGAATATATACGTGTAAGAACGGAATATATATGTGTAAGAACGGAATATATATGCATTTGAACGGACTATATATTCGTAAGAACTGAACATATATGCGTAAGAACTGAACATATATGCGTAAGAACTGAACATATATGTGTAAGAAATGAATATATATGCGTAAGAACGGAATATATATGTGTAAGAACGGAATATATATGCGTAAGAACTGAATATATATGCGTAAGAACGGAATATATATGTGTAGGAACGGAATTTATATGTGTAAAAATATATATGCGTAAGAACGGAATATATATGTGTAAGAACGGAATATATATTCTTAAGAACTGAATATATATGTGTAAGAACTGAATATATATGTGTAAGAGCTGAATATATATGCGTAAAACTGAATATATATGCGAAAGAACGGAATATATATGCGTAAGAACGGAATATATGTGTAAGAACGGAATATATATGTGTAAGAACGGAATATATATGTGTAAGAACGGAATATATATGTGTAAGAACGGAATATATACGTGCAAGAACGGAATATATATGTGTAAGAACGGAATATATATGTGTAAAAACGAAATATATATGTGTAAGAACTGAACATATATGTGTAAGAAATGGATATATATGCGTAAGAACTGAATATATATGTGTAAGAACTGAATATATATGCGTAAGAAATGAATATATATGCGTAAGAACTGAATATATATGCGTAAGAACTGAATATATATGCGTAAGAACTAAATATATATGCGTAAGAACTGAATATATATGCATAAGAACTGAATATATATGCGTAAGAACGGAATATATATGTGTAAGAACGGAATATATATGTGTAAGAACGGAATATATGTGTAAGAATAAATATGCGTAAGAACGGAATATAAATGTGTAATAACGGAATATATATGCGTAAGAACTGAATATATATGTGTAAGAACTGAATATATATGTGTAAGAACTGAATATATATGCGTAATAACTGAATATATATGCGTAAAACTGAATATTTATGCCAAAGAACGGAATATATATTCGTAAGAACGGAATAAATGCGTAAGAACGGAATATATATGTGTAAGAACGGAATATATACGTGTAAGACGGAATATATATGTGTAAGAACGTAATATATGTGTAAGAACTGAACATATATGTGTAAGAAATGAAAATATATGCGTAAGAACGGAATATATATGTGTAAGAGCTGAATATATATGCGTAAAACTGAATATATATGCGAAAGAACGGAATATATATGCGTAAGAACGGAATATATGTGTAAGAACGGAATATATATGTGTAAGAACGGAATATATATGTGTAAGAACGGAATATATACGTGTAAGAACGGAATATATATGTGTAAGAACGGAATATATATGTGTAAAAATGAAATATATATGTGTAAGAACTGAACATATATGTGTAAGAAATGGATATATATGCGTAAGAACTGAATATATATGCGTAAGAACGGAATATATATGTTTAAGAACGGAATATATATGTGTAAGAACGGAATATATGTGTAAGAATAAATATGCGTAAGAACGGAATATAAATGTGTAATAACGGAATATATATGCGTAAGAACTGAATATATATGTGTAAGAACTGAATATATATGTGTAAGAACTGAATATATATGCGTAATAACTGAATATATATGCGTAAAACTGAATATATATGCGAAAGAACGGAATATATATGCGTAAGAACGGAATAAATGCGTAAGAACGGAATATATATGTGTAAGAACGGAATATATATGTGTAAGAACGGAATATATACGTGTAAGAACGGAATATATATGTGTAAGAACGTAATATATGTGTAAGAACTGAACATATATGTGTAAGAAATGAAAATATATGCGTAAGAACGGAATATATATGTGTAAGAACGGAATATATATGTGTAAGAACGGAATATGTACGTGTAAGAACGGAATATATATGTGTAAGAACGGAATATATATGTGTAAGAACGGAATATATATGCGTTAGAACTGAATATATATGCGTAAAACTGAATATATATGCGAAAGAACAGAATATATATGCGTAGGAACGGAATATATGTGTAAGAACGGAATATATATGTGTAAGAACGGAATATATATGCGTAAGAACGGAATATATACGTGTAAGAACGGAATATATATGTGTAAGAACAGAATATATATGTGTAAGAACGGAATATGTATGTGTAAGGACTGAATATATATGTGTAAGAACGGAATATATATGTGTAAAAACTGAATATATATGCGTAAGAACTGAATATATATGCGTAAGAACTGAACATATATGTGTAAGAAATGAATATATATGCGTAAGAACGGAATATATATGTGTAAGAACGGAATATATATGCGTAAGAACTGAATATATATGCGTAAGAACAGAATATATATGTGTAGGAACGGAATTTATATGTGTAAAAATATATATGCGTAAGAACGGAATATATATGTGTAAGAACGGAATATATATTCGTAAGAACTGAATATATATGTGTAAGAACTGAATATATATGTGTAAGAGATGAATATATATGCGTTAAACTGAATATATATGCGAAAGAACGGAATATATATGCGTAAGAACGGAATATATGTGTAAGAACGGAATATATATGTGTAAGAACGGAATATATATGTGTAAGAACGGAATATATACGTGTAAGAACGGAATATATATGTGTAAGAACGGAATATATATGTGTAAAAACGAAATATATATGTGTAAGAACTGAACATATATGTGTAAGAAATGGATATATATGCGTAAGAACTGAATATATATGTGAAAGAACTGAATATGTATGTGTAAGAACTGAATATATATGCGTAAGAACTGAACATATACGCGTAAGAACTGAATATATATGCGTAAGAACTAAATATATATGCGTAAGAACTGAATATATATGCGTAAGAACTGAATATATATGCGTAAGAACGGAATATATATGTGTAAGAACTGAATATATATGTGTAAGAACGGAATATATATGCGTAATAACTGAATATATATGCGTAAAACTGAATATATATGCGAAAGAACGGAACATATATGCGTAAGAACGGAATAAATGTGTAAGAACGGAATATATATGTGTAAGAACGGAATATATATGTGTAAGAACTGAATATATACGTGTAAGAACGGAATATATATGTGTAAGAACGTAATATATGTGTAAGAACTGAACATATATGTGTAAGAAATGAAAATATATGCGTAAGAACGGAATATATGTGTGTAAGAACGGAATATATATGTGTAAGAACGGAATATGTACGTGTAAGAACGGAATATATATGTGTAAGAACGGAATATATATGTGTAAGAACGGAATATATATGCGTAAGAACTGAATATATATGCGTAAAACTGAATATATATGCGAAAGAACAGAATATATATGCGTAAGAACGGAATATATGTGTAAGAACGGAATATATATGTGTAAGAACGGAATATATATGCGTAAGAACGGAATATATACGTGTAAGAACGGAATATATATGTGTAAGAACAGAATATATATGTGTAAGAACTGAACATATATGTGTAAGAAATGATTATATATGCGTAAGAACTGAATATATATGCGTAAGAACGGAATATATATGTGTAATAACTGAATATATATGCGTAAAACTGAATATATATGCGTAAAAACTGAACAACTATGTGTAAGAACGGAATATGTACGTGTAGGAACGGAATATATATGTGTAAGAACGGAATCTGTATGTGTAAGAACGGAATATATATGTGTAAGAACGGAATATATATTTGTAAAAACGGAATATGTACGTGTAAGAACGGAATATATATGCGTAAGAACTGAATATATATGCGTAAAACTGAATATATATGCGAAAGAACGGAATATATATGCTTAAGAGCGGAATATATGTGTAAGAACGGAATATATATGTGTAACAACGGAATATATATGTGTAAGAACGCAATATATACGTGTAAGAGGGGAATATATATGTGTAAGAACAGAATATATATGTGTAAGAACGGAATATATATGTGTAAGAAGTGAATGAATATGTGTAAGAACTGAATATATATGTGAAAGAACGGAATATATGTGTAAGAACGGAATATATACGTGTAAGAACGGATATATACGTGTAAGAACGGAATATCTACGTGTAAGAACGGAATATATACTTGTAAAAACGGAATATATACGTGTAAGAACTCAATATATATGTGTAAAAGCTGATTATATATGTGCAAGAACTGAATATATATGTGTAAGAACTGAATATATAGGTGTAAGAACTGAATATATATGCGTAAGAATGAAATATATATGCGTAAGAACGGAATATATATGTGTAAGAACGGAATATATACGTGTAAGAACGGAATATATAGGTGTAAGAACGGAATATATATGTGAAAGAACGGAATATATATGTGTAAGAACGGAATATATACGTGTAAGAACGGAATATATACGTGTAAGAACGGGATATATATGTGTAATAATGGAATATATATGCATTTGAACGGATTATATATGCGTAAGAACTGAACATATATGCGTAAGAACTGAACATATATGCGTAAGAACTGAACATATATGCGTAAGAACTGAACATATATGTGTAAGAACTGAATATATATGCGTAGGAACGGAATATATATTTGTAATAATTGTATATATATGCTTAAAACTGAATATATATGCGTAAGAACTGAACATATATGTGTAAGAAATGAATATATATGCGTAAGAACTGAATATATATGTGTAAGAACGGAATATGTACGTGTAAGAACGGAATATATACGTGTAAGAACGGAATATATATGTGTAAGAACAGAATATATATCAGTAAGAACTGAACATATATGTGTAAAAAATGATTATATATGCGTAAGAACTGAATATATATGCGTAAGAACGGAATATATATGTGTAAGAACAGAATATATATCAGTAAGAACTGAACATATATGTGTAAAAAATGATTATATATGCGTAAGAACTGAATATATATGCGTAAGAACGGAATATATATGTGTAATAACTGAATATATATGCGAAAAACTGAATATATATGCGTAAGAACTGAACAAATATGTGTAAGAACGGAATATGTACGTGTAAGAACGGAATATATATGTGTAAGAACGGAATATATATGTGTAAGAACGGAATATATATGTGTAAGAACGGAATATATATGTGTAAGAACGGAATATATATGTGTAAGAACGGAATATATACGTGTAAGAACGGAATATATATGTGTAAGAACGGAATATATATGTGTAAGAACGGAATATATATGTGTAAGAACGGAATATATACGTGTAAGAACGGAATATATATGTGTAAGAACGGAATATGTACGTGTAAGAACGGAATATATATGTGTAAGAACGGAATATATATGTGTAAGAACGGAATATATATGTGTAAGAACGGAATATATATGTGTAAGAACGGAATATATATGTGTAAGAACGGAATATATACGTGTAAGAACGGAATATATATGTGTAAGAACGGAATATATATGTGTAAAAATGAAATATATATGTGTAAGAACTGAACATATATGTGTAAGAAATGGATATATATGCGTAAGAACTGAATATATATGTGTAAGAACTGAATATATATGCGTAAGAAATGAATATATATGCGTAAGAACTGAATATATATGCGTAAGAACTGAATATATATGCGTAAGAACTAAATATATATGCGTAAGAACTGAATATATATGCGTAAGAACTGAATATATATGCGTAAGAACGGAATATATATGTGTAAGAACGAATATATATGTGTAAGAACGGAATATATGTGTAAGAATAAATATGCGTAAGAACGGAATATAAATGTGTAATAACGGAATATATATGCGTAAGAACTGAATATATATGTGTAAGAACTGAATATATATGTGTAAGAACTGAATATATATGCGTAATAACTGAATATATATGCGTAAACTGAATATATATGCGAAAGAACGGAATATATATGCGTAAGAACGGAATAAATGCGTAAGAACGGAATATATATGTGTAAGAACGGAATATATATGTGTAAGAACGGAATATATACGTGTAAGAACGGAATATATATGTGTAAGAACGTAATATATGTGTAAGAACTGAACATATATGCGTAAGAAATGAAAATATATGCGTAAGAACGGAATATATATGTGTAAGAACGGAATATATATGTGTAAGAACGGAATATGTACGTGTAAGAACGGAATATATATGTGTAAGAACGGAATATATATGTGTAAGAACGGAATATATATGCGTTAGAACTGAATATATATGCGAAAGAACAGAATATATATGCGTAGGAACGGAATATATGTGTAAGAACGGAATATATATGTGTAAGAACGGAATATATATGCGTAAGAACGGAATATATACGTGTAAGAACGGAATATATATGTGTAAGAACAGAATATATATGTGTAAGAACGGAATATGTATGTGTAAGGACTGAATATATATGTGTAAGAACGGAATATATATGTGTAAAAACTGAATATATATGCGTAAGAACTGAATGTATATGCGTAAGAACTGAACATATATGTGTAAGAAATGAATATATATGCGTAAGAACGGAATATATATGTGTAAGAACGGAATATATATGCGTAAGAACTGAATATATATGCGTAAGAACGGAATATATATGTGTAGGAACGGAATTTATATGTGTAAAAATATATATGCGTAAGAACGGAATATATATGTGTAAGAACGGAATATATATTCGTAAGAACTGAATATATATGTGTAAGAACTGAATATATATGTGTAAGAGATGAATATATATGCGTAAAACTGAATATATATGCGAAAGAACGGAATATATATGCGTAAGAACGGAATATATGTGTAAGAACGGAATATATATGTGTAAGAACGGAATATATATGTGTAAGAACGGAATATATACGTGTAAGAACGGAATATATATGTGTAAGAACGGAATATATATGTGTAAAAACGAAATATATATGTGTAAGAACTGAACATATATGTGTAAGAAATGGATATATATGCGTAAGAACTGAATATATATGTGAAAGAACTGAATATATATGTGTAAGAACTGAATATATATGCGTAAGAACTGAATATATACGCGTAAGAACTGAATATATATGCGTAAGAACTAAATATATATGCGTAAGAACTGAATATATATGCGTAAGAACTGAATATATATGCGTAAGAACGGAATATATATGTGTAAGAACGGAATATATATGTGTAAGAACGGAATATATGTGTAAGAATAAATATGCGTAAGAACGGAATATAAATGTGTAATAACGGAATATATATGCGTAAGAACGGAATATATATGTGTAAGAACTGAATATATATGTGTAAGAACTGAATATATATGCGTAATAACTGAATATATATGCGTAAAACTGAATATATATGCGAAAGAACGGAATATATATGCGTAAGAACGGAATAAATGTGTAAGAACGGAATATGTGTAAGAACGGAATATATATGTGTAAGAACGGAATATATACGTGTAAGAACGGAATATATATGTGTAAGAACGTAATATATGTGTAAGAACTGAACATATATGTGTAAGAAATGAAAATATATGCGTAAGAACGGAATATATGTGTGTAAGAACGGAATATATATGTGTAAGAACGGAATATGTACGTGTAAGAACGGAATATATATGTGTAAGAACGGAATATATATGTGTAAGAACGGAATATATACGTGTAAGAACGGAATATATATGTGTAAGAACGTAATATATGTGTAAGAACTGAACATATATGTGTAAGAAATGAAAATATATGCGTAAGAACGGAATATATGTGTGTAAGAACGGAATATATATGTGTAAGAACGGAATATGTACGTGTAAGAACGGAATATATATGTGTAAGAACGGAATATATATGTGTAAGAACGGAATATATATGCGTAAGAACTGAATATATATGCGTCAAACTGAATATATATGCGAAAGAACAGAATATATATGCGTAAGAACGGAATATATGTGTGTAAGAACGGAATATATATGCGTAAGAGCGGAATATATACGTGTAAGAACGGAATATATATGTGTAAGAACAGAATATATATGTGTAAGAACTGAACATATATGTGTAAGAAATGATTATATATGCGTAAGAACTGAATATATATGCGTAAGAACGGAATATATATGTGTAATAACTGAATATATATGCGTAAAACTGAATATATATGCGTAAAAACTGAACAAATATGTGTAAGAACGGAATATGTACGTGTAGGAACGGAATATATATGTGTAAGAACGGAATCTGTATGTGTAAGAACGGAATATATATGTGTAAGAACGGAATATATATGTGTAAAAACGGAATATGTACGTGTGAGAACTGAATATATATGCGTAAGAACTGAATATATATGCGTAAAACTGAATATATATGCGAAAGAAAGGAATATATATGCTTAAGAGCGGAATATATGTGTAAGAACGGAATATATATGTGTAAGAACGGAATATATATGTGTAAGAACGCAATATATACGTGTAAGAGGGGAATATATATGTGTAAGAACAGAATATATATGTGTAAGAACGGAATATATATGTGTAAGAAGTGAATGAATATGTGTAAGAACTGAATATATATGTGAAAGAACGGAATATATGTGTAAGAACGGAATATATACGTGTAAGAACGGAATATATACGTGTAAGAACGGAATATAAACGTGTAAGAACGGAATATATACGTGTAAAAACGGAATATATACGTGTAAGAACTCAATATATATGTGTAAAAGCTGATTATATATGTGCAAAAACTGAATATATATGTGTAAGAACTGAATATATAGGTGTAAGAAATGAATATATATGCGTAAGAACGAAATATATATGCGTAAGAACGGAATATATATGTGTAAGAACGGACTATATACGTGTAAGAACGGAATATATAGGTGTAAGAACGGAATATATCATGTGAAAGAACGGAATATATATGTGTAAGAACGGAATATATACGTGTAAGAACGGAATATATACGTGTAAGAACGGGATATATATGTGTAATAACGGAATATATATGTATTTGAACGGATTATATATGCGTAAGAACTGAACATATATGCGTAAGAACTGAACATATATGCGTAAGAACTGAACATATATGCGTAAGAACTGAACATATATGTGTAAGAAATGAATATATATGCGTAAGAACTGAATATATATGCGTAGGAACGGAATATATATTTATAATAATTGTATATATATGCTTAAAACTGAATATATATGCGTAAGAACTGAACATATATGTGTAAGAAATGAATATATATGCGTAAGAACTGAATATATATGTGTAAGAACGGAATATGTACGTGTAAGAACGGAATATATACGTGTAAGAACGGAATATATATGTGTAAGAACAGAATATATATCAGTAAGAACTGAACATATATGTGTAAGAAATGATTATATATGCGTAAGAACTGAATATATATGCGTCAGAACGGAATATATATGTGTAATAACTGAATATATATGCGAAAAACTGAATATATATGCGTAAGAACTGAACAAATATGTGTAAGAACGGAATATGTACGTGTAAGAACGGAATATATATGTGTAAGAACGGAATCTATATGTGTAAGAACGGAATATATATGTGTAAGAACAGAATATATACGTTTAAGAACGGAATATATACGTGTAAGAACGGAATATATATGTGTAAGAACGGAATATATACGTGTAAGAACGGAATATATATGTGTAAGAACGGAATATATATGCATTTGAACGGATTATATATGCGTAAGATCTGAACATATATGCGTAAGAACTGAACATATATGTGTAAGAAATGAATATATATGCGTAAGAACTGAATATATATGCGTAAGAACGGAATATATATGTGTAAGAACGGAATATATATGCGTAAAACTGAATATATATGTGTAAGAACGGAATATAAATGTGTAGGAACGGAATATATATGTGTAAGAACGGAATATATACGTGTAAAAATATATATGCGTAAGAACGGAATATATATGTGTAAGAACGGAATATATATGCGTAAGAACTGAATATATATGTGTAAGAACTGAATATATATGCGTAAGAAATGAATATATATGCGTAAAACTAAATATATATGCGAAAGAACGGAATACATATGCGTAAGAACGGAATATATGTGTAAGAACGGAATATATAAGTGTAAGAACGGAATATATATGTGTAAGAACGAATATATACGTGTAAGAACGGAATATATATGTGTAAGAACGGAATATATATGTGTAAAAACGAAATATATATGTGTAAGAACTGAACATATATGTGTAAGAAATGGATATATATGCGTAAGAACGGAATATATATGTGTAAGAACTGAATTTATATGTGTAAGAACTGAATATATATGCGTAAGAACTGAATATATATGCGTAAGAACTGAATATTAATGCGTAAGAACTGAATATATATGCGTAAGAACTAAATATATATGCGTAAGAACTGAATATGTATGCGTAAGAACTGAATATATATGCGTAAGAACTGAATATATATGCGTAAGAACGGAATATATATGTGTAAGACGGAATATATATGTGTAAGAACGGAATATATGTGTAAGAATATATATGCGTAAGAACGGAATAAATATGTATAAGAACGGAATATATATGCGTAAGAACTCAATATATATAAGTAAGAACTGAATATATATGTGTAAGAACTGAATATATATGCGTAAGAACTGAATATATATGCGTAAAACTGAATATATATGCGAAAGAACGGAATATATATGCGTAAGAACGAAAAATATGTGTATGAACGGAATATATATGTGTAAGAACGGAATATATATGTGTAAGAACGCAATATATACGTGTAAGAACGGAATATATGTGTAAGAACGTAATATATGTGTAAGAACGGAATATATATGTGTAAAAACGAAATATATATGTGTAAGAACTGAACATATATGTGTAAGAAATGAAAATATATGCGTAAGAACGGAATATATATGTGTAAGAACGGAATATATATGTGTAAGAACGGAATATGTACGTGTAAGAACGGAATATATATGTGTAAGAACGGAATATATACGTGTAAGAACGGAATATATATGTGAAAGAACAGAATATATATGTGTAAGAACGGAATATATGTGTGTAAAAACGGAATATATATATGTGTAAGAACGGAATATATACGTGTAAGAATGGAATATATACGTGTAATAACGGAATATATATGTGTAAAAACGGAATATATATGTGTAAGAAGATAATATATACGTGTAAGAACGGAATATATACGTGTAAGAACGGAATATATATGTGTAAGAACGGAATATATATGCGTAAGAACTGAATATATATGCGTAAGAACTGAATATATATGCGTAAGAACGGAATATATATGTGTAATGACGGAATATATATGTGTAAGAACGGAATATATGTGTAAGAATAAATATGCGTAAGAACGGAATATAAATGTGTAATAACGGAATATATATGCATAAGAACTAAATTATATGTGTAAGAACTGAATATATATGTGTAAGAACTGAATATATATGCGTAATAACTGAATATATATGCGTAAAACTGAATATATATGCGAAAGAACGGAACATATATGCGTAAGAACGGAATAAATGAGTAAGAACGTAATATATATGTGTAAGAACGGAATATATATGTGTAAGAACGGAATATATACGTGTAAGAACGGAATATATATGTGTAAGAACGTAATATATGTGTAAGAACTGAACATATATGTGTAAGAAATGAAAATATATGCGTAAGAACGGAATATATGTGTGTAAGAACGGAATATATATGTGTAAGAACGGAATATGTACGTGTAAGAACGGAATATATATGTGTAAGAACGGAATATATATGTTTAAGAACGGAATATATATGCGTAAGAACTGAATATATATGCGTAAAACTGAATATATAGGCGAAAGAACAGAATATATATGCGTAAGAACGGAATATATGTGTAAGAACGGAATATATATGTGTAAGAACGGAATATATATGCGTAAGAACGGAATATATACGTGTAAGAACGGAATATATATGTGTAAGAACTGAACATATATGTGTAAGAAATGAATATATATGCGTAAGAACTGAATATATATGCGTAGGAACGGAATATATATTTGTAATAATTGTATATATATGCTTAAAACTGAATATATATGCGTAAGAACTGAACATATATGTGTAAGAAATGAATATATATGCGTAAGAACTGAATATATATGTGTAAGAACGGAATATGTACGTGTAAGAACGGAATATATACGTGTAAGAACGGAATATATATGTGTAAGAACAGAATATATATCAGTAAGAACTGAACATATATGTGTAAGAAATG
>JAWPHD010023552.1:0-21821 GCA_037043455.1 Cyrtodaria siliqua | reverse complement strand
TGATGAAATGCTATCTATTAAAGGGAATGTAGCGCCACAGCCAAACTGTCTTTATTATTGAGAGTTCTGAAAAAAATGAATAAAGGTGAAAGAATTGCCAAAATCGGATGATAAACAAAGAAGTTATGATTATTTGAAGGTTCTGTTGAAACGGATATGGAAGCCGCCATTTTGAGAGCTATGACATCACAGTTTAAATGACCATATATGGAATATTTATAAATATGAAAAATTACTGATTAATAGGAAAAAATGACGGCTACTGTATGAAAAATATGTATATTTAATGGCAATAATGCTTTATATGACCAGTAAAGGATTTTGCATTCATTTGCAGCGACTTTCTTCGCTTTAAATGATTTTGATAAATATTCCTTATATGGTAATTTGGAACTATGACATCATAGTTCTAAAAATGGCGGCTCCCATATTCGTTTTAGAACAACCTTTAAATGGTCATATCTTTTTTGTTTATCATCCGATTTTGATAATTCTTTCACCTTTTTCCAAGTTTTTCAGAACTCTCAATAATAAAGTGTGTTTGGCTGTGGCGCTACATTCCCTTCAAAAGAGTTAGCAAGAAAATGGATAAATGATTTGCATATTACCCCAAATATATATTGGTCTAAATTATTGCATCTGTCATTCAAATCGACAAAAGACTCAAATCTGCAATGGTTTCAATTTAGAATAAATCATAGAACTTTTGGAACAAACTATTTACTTAAAAAATGAATATTTCTAATACAAATGTTTGTTCTTTATGCAATGAAGATATACAAACAACAAAACACTATTGTAGGAATTTAATGTAGCTAAAGAATTTCAGCAAGGAATTTCAAATTTCTTTCGTAATAAATGTAAGGACATTAATAAAGCATAATCAGTAGCTGACATCATCTTTGGAAATGATAAGCATGTTACTGTTTAAATAAACTCCTCCTTACTGCCAGAAAATGTATAGTCAATCAAAAAGTAATAATAAAATAAAATAAAATCACACACAAAATAAAACATACTAGGTGGCCCTTTAAAACATGAGATGCAGTGGTAAAAAAAATCACTTACTCATAAGTTGTCATTGGTACTATCTCCATAGCATTGGAACTATCTCTTCTGAAAAATAGCGTATTTATCAACCAGAAACATTTTCCGTGTTATTCATTTCGTTATTTTGTCAACAGGACAACAATGGGTTGATAGTTGATGTGTGCATGTCGATATGTAGCGTAAATAGGCAAACAAATGGGGGAAAACCTCGGTGGCGACGATCAAGTTGAGAAAAAAATGATAAGGTCGAATGTCCTAAAAGTTCATGGCGTTAAATAAGGCATCTTTCGAGAACGTTTTTAGGTCAAGTGTGACGCTTAAACATAACCACACGGAACTGCATTTCCCGATTTTTCATATCAAGGCAAATAATAAACTTAACAAAGAAATAGCAAAGCATACCCACCTTGTTTGCCTTCATTCTTGGCGTTGTAACTAACTCGGGAGTGGTGATGGAGCACGTTCGCATACCAAACGGAGGTAGCTCCACATATTACCAGCCGTGCAACACTTAGTACTGCAAGTATTATTTTTCATTTAACATTGTCAGAGCTTCTCCTGATACAGTGATTTGTTTTCTTTTCACGAGGGAGGGAGTATAGGTTATTTAGAGCCGCTCCAGAGAGAGGGGAAGGATTCCTATGTATCCTTCCCCTCTCTCTGGGGCGGTATCCTTCCCCTCTCTCTGGGGCGGCTCTAAATTATCTATACTGTGTTGATGAGCCGTTAAACAACATTCAATTCAATTCAATTCACGAGGGAATAAAAATATCGCTTAGCTGTGCCGAGTGTTAGACAGCGACTGCCACAGACCTGCCGTGACCAGGATTCGAACCTGGGTTGTCGCGGCCACAACGCGAAGTACTAACCACTATACGATCACGGCTATCACCGCTAAGCTGATAAGGAAAGAGTTGAAGCTGTGTCAAAGGTTAATCGTTATAAAAGGGGGTTTAAAACGGGTAACGGAAAACTTAACTTTTTTTAAAATTTTATTGCGGAATTACTAATCATTCTTATTTTTATATATATAGTTTAAAGGTAATTATTTATCTATAAACATTTTTGTCATATTTAAAACAAATGTAATAAGCATTCACTCTACGACACTAAAAAGAACCCCAGCTACAGTATTTAGATACTATGAAAACTCATCAATATATTTTTAAGAGATTTATCAAATAAAATTGAAAATAAATAATTTGATAATCGGATTACATTCCGTTATCGCGTGTTCAAAAGTTATGCAAATTGATGCAAATTGATGCAAATTGATGCAAAATTACTGATTTATTAGCATTTAAAATCGGATTACTCATAAAAGTTAACGGCCTATGTCTGAAATGATGCGTAGGCACATAGTAGGGTTCGGGGACATGGTACCCCGGATTTAAAACAAAATTGTAAATCATAGGTTTTGACGTTCATTTAAAGACAAATAGAGCCATTTTATAAAGCACATTTTTTCTTATTAAACGATTCTGTAACCACGAGGGAGGTGGTAATTGGAGCGGGTCAGCGGGATTTCATGGAAAAATGTTTCATACGAGACTTTTATTTGTAATAATAATGTAGAAAATATCACAAAGGTTTTCCAGTATTTCGATTCTAAGATCTTTATCTAGTAAGGAAACATTCACAAATACTACATTTTTTTAAAAATATTGTGTGGGTTTGAAAGCCTAATAAGGTCAATGGATATATGATCTGTCTTAATGTCTCGCAAGGTGGTCTTCGAATGTTAGATTTGGACATATATTTTTATTTCACCCAAACTTACATAGATCAGAAGATTATTATCAGACAAAAAATATCTCTGAATATTTTAAATGGAGTGTATGCATATATTTTCAAATTCGTTGGTTTTGGTGCTGATTATACATCTAGACATATAAATAAAGTACATAATCCATTCTGGAAAGATATCTTTGTCATCTATAAACTGTTTGTGTGTAGTTTAGATCCAAAATCATGGAGTATATTGCATTGTTTCACTTTATTGCATAATCCACATATTAAAGTCGGACAAACTTCCATTCGTTTAAGACATTGGCATTTAGGAGGAGTAACTTTTATAAATGACATTATGAACCATAACCGAAATTTATTTACATTAATTGAATTTACACAAATAATTAACATTAAAAAAAAACATCATTATTTTTTAGAATAGGAAGGAATAGTGGTCTTTGTCAGAAGTTATCTCAATAAATTTAACTTCTTACGTTTCTCTAGCATTACTTCAACTCCTATAATGCCCCTTCGTAAAGGACTAATTCTTAAAGATGAAAAAGGATGCAGATCAGTTTATGATGCAATGCTATTTAATAAAACTGCAACATAGTTAGCAAGTCATTACGTGGTCCCGCCTTAATTTCATTAAGCGATGAAAAAAATTATAGCAGGATTTTATAACGAATATTTCGACTATAGTACACGTTTAAAATCGTTTTTACTAAAAAAATGCAATAAGCGGTTTAAAATTACCTATTAAATGTTTTAATTTCGACTTTTTAAGCCGAAATAAAGGTTTTATTTCATACACCAACGAACCGCGGTTTCGTTTCTTGGAGAAGGGGTTGGATAGGGTGTGAAATTGAATACTCGGACCACGTAATGGAAAATGGATAAACGATTTGCATATTACCCAAAATACGTATATACTGTTCTAAATTAAATCGACAAAATACTCAAATATACAATGGTTTTAATTCAGAATAAATCATAGAATTTTTGGAAACTATTTACTTAAAAAAATGAATATTTCCAATACAGGTCTTTGTTGTTTTTGCGATGAAGATATAGAAACAATAAAACAATGAAGATATAGAAACAAAAAACAATGACGATATAGAAACAATAAAACAATGAAGATATAGAAACAATAAAACAATGAAGATATAGAAACAATAAAACAATGAAGATATAGAAACAATAAAACACCTATTCTATGAATGTAATGTAGAAAAATAATTTTGAAAAGCACTTTCAAATTTCTTTCGTAAGAAATGTAAGGACATTAATACAGGATGGTCAGTAACAGTAACTCATCTTGGAAATGATAAGAATGATATTGCTTTAAATAGTTTCCTCTTTACTGCCAGAAAATGTATATTCAATAAAAAAAAAACGAAAAAAAACCCACTAACCTTACTTTAACAGTTTTTAAAAACTATATTCAAATCTAGTTTAAAACGTTGAAAAATGTATAGCTTGCAAGAATATGAAACAATACATTTTTGAAAAGCAATGAGAAAAATACATGGCTTCAATATAAAAAATAAAATCGCAAACAAAATAAAACATACTAATTGGATTCAACATCTGTTATTCTTTATTGATAATATTCTCGGTGTATACATAAGTTCTTCATTTTTTTATATTTACTCCATTAGTACACACTATTTTCTCCACTTTATATGTTTTGCATAGTTTTTAATTAAACATAACATGACTTACTTCGAGAATTGTAAAAGGTAACTGTTGTAATGCTAAACATGTATGCTATTCATGTTATCTCCCCTGAATACAGGGCAATATAGGATCTTATTAGACATAACTATGGACATTTACTTTCTGATTCTTATACAAATAAAAGAAGTGAACTAAGTATAGCATTTATTTATGTTTATCATGCAGATATGCACTTTTCTGCTTAATAAAGGGGTGACCTATTACATTTTGCTTTATTAGGCAAATGCCAATAGAGCTAATCGATGCGGAATGCCTCGGCGTTTATTTTACGTAACGTTATCTGACGTCATGCACGTAACGTAAAACAAACAAAAAACTACAACATGGCGGCGTCCTCGATAAGCGTAACATTCTGAGAAATAGGTAATAATAGTAATTCATCTAAAAAATGTGGATAATCTACATGATAAATAGAATATTATGTCAGTGCCTTTTACTATCAAGTTTATTAGGCTCGGCACGAAAACTAAGAATGGCTCGGCTCACGAAAACGAAGAATAGCTCGGCAGAGCCTCGCCATTCTTCGTTTCTAAGCCTCGCCTAATAAACTTGATAGTAAAAGGCACTGACATAATATTCTCTATGTACTGGAGAAAGACACTTAAAGGGGTTGATGCACTATTTTCAAACACAGCTTATCTTAAAGGGCTCTGAAAAAATTGAAAAAAGCTGAAAGAATTATCAAAATGCCATGAAAAATAAAGGAGATATGACCTATTCAAAATTTGCAAAGAACATAAATGGAGGCGGCCATCTTTGAACGATGACGTCATCGCGCCGTTTTACCATATATGGCATATTGATAAAATGTCTTTTAAAGCAATGAAAATCACTGCAAATGAAAAATAATACTAACATGTATGCATTTTACATCTTTATATTTATTTTAAATCAATTTGCAGTGGTTTTCTTTGCTTTAAAATACATTTTGTCAATATGCCATATATGGTAAAACGGCGCGATGACGTCATCGTTCAAAGATGGCCGCCTCCATTTATGTTCTTTGCACATTTTCAATAGGTCATATCTCCTTTATTTTTCATGGCATTTCGATAATTCTTTCAGCTTTTTTCAAGTTTTTCCGAGCCCTTTAAAATAAACTGTGTTTGAAAATAGTGCATCAACCCCTTTAATAGTATATCATATAACATACTGTAGTAATTGCTCCACTGCTCACAGAGACACATGCCAATCTTTAAGTTAACAATAGCAGCTAAATTTGCTAATGAAGTGTCAATTTGACTATAGACAGACTTTACTGACTACTTTACGATCACGGTATCGGAGCTGGAAAGTGTAGAGTTTAAGTTGTGTGAAAGGTTAAACATAATGAAAGGGGTTTAAAACGTGTGAACCGTACCTCTTAAATTTTAACACGGAAGTATTAACCATTTTTTTTGTGTTTTTTTTCAAAATACAGGTTATTCGTAAAGGTAGATTTATATCTACACATTTTTTATCATATTTAAAACAAAGGTAAATAGCATACACTAGACGACACCTATCATTTTATTCCTGTTAGCATTTAAAATCGGGGTAATTATAACTGTCGTCTAGTGTATGATATTTAAATTTAAAAGCTCGCATCAATTAGCAACCTAACGACTGTTCTTCTTTGAGTTTTAAACTATTTTCAAAAATTATATATTAGATAAATTATGTAATAATAATCTTTATACACTGTAAAATACACTTTTATATGTTTGATATGTGAATAACATCTTATACAACTGCATACAAATGTACATAAAAAAAGTCATACAGGAAATGAAGATACATCAGTGTTGTGTCAGTCAACCACAAATACGCACAGAAACAAACAACAACTACAAATACGCACAGAAACAAACAACAACCACAAATACGCACAGAAACAAACAACAACTACAAAGTTGAATAAAAGGCAAGATATAACATCACAAACATAAAATAGTTGACAATAGGACTATCGACTTGGAACGGTCAGTGGCAAAAAAAGTCCGCTAAAATTAAAATCGGGTTCTATGGTGAAAATATTGTTAATAAAAAGTGGTGCCATCTTTTTGAAACTGTGTACGCTTTTTCAACGGCACATGTAGAATGTGGGCATATTTGTATAGACAACAACATGAACAATATACTATATGTCTGTTTTAATTACAAACAAGGCAGCATTAATAAGAAATATACGTATAACACATAAAGGATATATATATAGATATAAAACAGCCTATAAAGACACAAAGCAAGTATAGCAACAAGAGAACAAACAGTTAAGGATGCGACAAGACAATATTTAAGACAAACATCAAACGCTACCGTCCTTTAAGGATTTAGATAGACGTCATCATATGGTCCAATATCTGTCCGGTCATCGCACAATCAAAGAGGAAATCAGAGTGGCGAACTGTAAAAGGGTCATCCACTAAACATGCAGTGCGCTGCAAAATGATAGGGACATAACCTCTTTTGATAAATCTTTTAATTAGTTTAATAAAGAGTGTATATAAGCGATTACGACCAAGGATCTTACGAAGTTTGTAAATCACATCACCACAGAAGTCAGGTTGTGATAGTCCTTAAAGGGTTCTTAAATTACTTTCATATTTTAAAAGTAGATCAGGGTTACGATAATACAATTGCACACACGTTTTTCGAAGTTTATGGTAACGGTAGCCCTGCTGGAGTAGCTTTTTAGTTATACAAATATTACGAATATTAAAGTCCTCAACACGACTACAAGCTCTAGAGAAACGAATTATTTGAGAAACAGAGATCCCATAATAAGTAGCTAGAGGAAACATCCACATCCAAATGTGGATAATTAACAATATCAAAATTGAAAAATCGTCTCTCTTGTCATAGAGTTTACTAATTATTTCGCCATTTTCAATAGAGAGATGTAAATCAAAAAAGAAGCGACGGTATCAAAAATGTTAGCTTTGTTGTGTTGAAGTTCCTCAGGATGGATATTATTAACCATAGTAGAAAAGAAATGATTGTCAATGTTCAATATGTTATCCAGATACCAAGCGATGTCATTAAAGGCTTCAATTACATTTGCCTGAGTATCGGATGAAAGACTTAACATGAAATATCTTTCATAGTAATACAAGAACAAATACACGACAAGAGTATAATTGCCATGGATGATTGGAATTGAAACAAAAGCCCAGTATAAAATACTAAAATTCCGAACCTGAAGAAAGATTCTGTCAGTCATATAAAAGTCAGTAGTTCTTTGAAATCTTGCATTAACTATTACAACAACAACAGCAACAACAACATCAATAACAACAACAACGTTAACTATTATACTGATCATTGGAAAGAAACATCTAAACAATGGTATGTTAAGAAATAAAGGATTATTATGCCATGTAACGAGTAAAATGTAACAAGAAAGGAAGTGAAACCAGCCACACAAAAATATAATTAACAAATTTATTAATATCCAGTTTTTGAATTAAGTCCAAATAAAAATTATCAATGTTCCTTCAATTCACATTAGCAAGTGTCTCGTTAATCCAAAACAGTAAGTGTCTCTTTAATCCAAAACAGCAAGTGTCTCTTTAATCCAAAACAGCAAGTGTCTCTTTACGTCTGAATTAATTTCCAATATTTCCAGTTTAGTCAAAATATTTAATTTCACTGTTATTACGAATGAGCACAATATATTAAGTAAATCCTCTCAGAAATCACGGACCTAATATGTCTGTGCACAAATATATTTTATAAAAGCATCCAAATCTAAATTAACTTTAATAAAGAATACTGAATCTGATCTCAACTCAACTGCTTGGAGCCCAGAGCTAGCCTGTTTATATACCGTCACAGATAGTTCCTGAAGGCGTTCCCACTAAAACCATCCAATAAAAATAGTCTAAATTTCATCATAAATGAATTTGCATGAAATAGGCCAATGAAAACAGTCCACATCATCATAATTGAGATGAAAATTATAATTTGCATATACATTGAAAACATGTATACATCTGTACTATATTTTAACTTTCTTCAAGGCCAAGTTATGTAATAAAAATACAACAATGCATGTACACTCTGAGGCACATGCAACAATACATGTAAACATATAGATTCAATCATCAATTGTACCATACATACATGCTACAAGTTTAATGATACGAGTATATACTTTTACATATTACATGGTGATATATTATATTTTCAAATTATACCTTTGGAAAAAAGATAATATTCAAATGTATCACATACTTCCCTATAAATACGTTGTTTTTGAATATACGATATGACATAGCCCTAGCTAGTCATATCAATCAGGATTTAGTTGCCGGGCAATAAAGCTTTATTTATAGTTACTTCCGGTTGATTATTTGTGTTTGTTAAAGCTACGGAGTCTCTATTTTAACTGGTAATAACTCATCAATATGATTAAGACACGGGTGAAGTAGTTTCAAATCGACGAACACCCCAATATATAACGCTGAAATCGATGCGTAAAATATCACATTTTTATTTAGCCTTCGTACAGGTAACATCGATAAATATACTGCTTCAGAATATATGTGATAAAAAAGTACTTTCCCGGAACGGGATTAGTTTAATAATATTTAATTGCAGATATGTTACAATACATCAATTCAACATCACACTATTCATAGCAACATATGCAAATGGATTGAACTACAAGTTATAACAACATTAGTTACACTTCTCTCAATTGTGGCTGAAAAAGTGTACGTGATTATCGGTTTGAAATTGTAGCAATACATTTAAATACGAACTTGATAAAAAAACGAAGAATGAAAAAATCTAAAAAATTAAACTCTGCCGTGCCATTCTACCCCCATGCAATCTCCGCCAAAATAACTCCATATCCCCGTTCAGGCTGATCAAAACATAGCGACAGTTGATATAGAAAAAATACAACGTTATATTGATATAAAGTTAAGGATTTTGAATCGTTTAGTGTTTTTAATATAGTTTTGAACTTGAGTAAATAGAATATGATTTTCCTCGTCCGTTAGTTGGTCGATGCCGTATACAAGTTTGTGAGTACTTAAAGGATGAAATATACGAGGGTCTAAACATAATTGCCCTCTTTCATTTCTGAAAATTACACATCTAAAAAATAAGGCATCTAAAACTGAAGTCAACTTATTTTCACTTGCAAACAGAAACCGCCCGTCTTTGATATTTGAAAATACTCAACTTAACAGTGTTCACCATCATAAACATCTAGGTGTAACCCTTAGTCAAGAGTCAAACGCTTAATCAAATATATAAATCTTACTTTCGCCCTATTTTAGAATACGCGGCTATAGTATGGGAAAGTTGTACAAATTATGAAAAAGATAATTTAGAAAAAATACAATATGAAGCCTTGCGAATAGTTACTGGCCTGACTCGTTCCGTCTCTATACACAAATTGTTAACTGAAATTGGTTGGTCTCTCTGTTCGACAAAAGTTGATATTTACCTATAAGTTTAAAAATGGGGATTTCCCGATTATATTCCCTACAACTATTTCGGAATCGAATCCTTACAACTCGAGAAACAGTTCCAACTTCGTTACTTTACCGAAAAGAACAGAACTGTTTTCGAGATCAGTCTTACCGTCATCTCTAAAACTTTGGAACGAACTTGATATTAATATTTGCGAAGCACCATCCCTTTCGAGTTTTAAAACTAGGCTTAAACATTACTTTAAACCACCGATAGTACCACACTACTACATATTGGGTGATAGATACCTTTCAGTTCTACAGGCGCGTTTGCGAAACAATTGCAGCAATTTAAACGCTGATCTCTATCTTAATCATTTGAGGGATAATCGCATATGTATGTGTGGTGATGGCGTTGAAGATGTTACTAGCCATTGCTTTGACCAATTCGATATTAAAGACACGTCTACAAAGAAAAAGTCCTCATTAATTGTTGTTTCCATATAATCTATGTCGGAAGTAGATACCGCAATAGAACTGTCATCAGCAAATAGCCTTGCCGTACTAAGCAATGCATCAGCTATGTCGTTTATATAAATTAAAAACAATAATGATTTTAGAACAGAGCCTTAAGGCACGCCGGCATTTGGAGTTTTTATTTCAGAAAAAGAAGAACCAACGAAAACTCTTTGTTTACGATTAGTTATATAATTATTTATCCAATTAATAAGGTTGCCTGAAATGCCATGTTGTTTGAGTTTAAAAATTAAAGCTGCGTGTCAGATACGATCGAAAGCTTTGGATATATATAAAAATACAATACATGTACATGTGTTTTCATCAATCGCTTTGCATATTTGATTGTAAATATCAATTAATTGGTAAATTGTTGAGTGACCGGGTAAGAAACCAGACTGGGTTTTAAATATTAAAGTATTGGAAAGCAAACAATTAAAAATATTCTTGAATATCACGCGTTCCATAACTTTTCCAACGCAACTAATTCACGATATTCGTCTATAGGTATAACTTGTGGTAGAGTGGCATCGGTGTCGTCAACAGTTGATATTGATGTAAAAAAGTCGTTCAAGATATTTGCATTTTCCTCGTCAGATACAGAATATAAACCATCGTTGTTCTTTAAAGGTAGTGTGACGTTACAACTGTTAGCGTTTTCTTTAATTAACATTTTGATTATTTTCCAGTACTGCAGAATTCATACCACTTAGAAAAATTAAAGATGATTAAAAAATATTTCTTTAGCATGCTTTTTCATATTATTAACTTTATTTTGAAGGTCTTTATATAAGCATTGCGGAACGGGATTTGAACCACAGCCGTTGAGCTTGTTTTGATGGCCGTACGTTTAACCACTAGACCACAGCTATTTATTGATATGTTCTAGCATTATTAACACTAAGTAGGTATTACGTAATAACTAGCGCACACACAAACTCACCAAGCGCTAAATAACAAGTCGGGATATGAGGCGGAATATTAGTTTCATATTGGCAACATATAGTATTACACCAGGCAATGATAATTTACACGTCCGACAAGATGGACTATATATTTATGGATTCATCTTGAGTAGCGTTTAAATATGTTAAGTTATTTTGCCTCATAATAAATAGTAGTTTGTCTACCATTTTTCTCAAGAAGCGTCTTAGCTCAATGGATAGAGCCCCTGGCTTGAAATCAAAAGGTCGTGTGTTCGAGTCCCAAAAAAAGGCTCTTTTTTTTCTTCTGTAATTCATAATGTTACCTGTGTACAGATACGACGTGCCCTGGTCGATGTCTATACAATAAATGATGTCCTAATAAATGATGTCCTGCGTTCGTATAAGCGTTTATTTATCCTCGCTGTATTGCACTAAGCATTTTAGCGAGGAAACCTCGGTTTAAAGTCTCATCCGAAGGACTGGTAAGGTAGGAAATACTTTTGAAGTAATTCGATAATTAACCCAAATTCGGTCCTGGCTGGGATTGAACGCGCGATCCCTGGGTTACTAAGCCGCAATGCTAACCATAACACCACGGCGCTACGTGTGTGTGTGTGTGTGTGTGTGTATTTCTAAGGATTATAGTCCCTCCACCTACGACAGGCGTCCTACCCGACGATTATAGGCACAATGTCTGGACTTTTATCTGTGTGTTGTTGTGTGATGTGATGATATGTCTACTTGAAGCAGCGAAGTCAATGGTTTCTTTATAGTGCTGTCACACTGGAATACCACGCCGTGGTAGACATGATAACCCCACCCCGCAGTCACATTATTCTGACACTGGTCAATCAGTCGTAGCACTACCCATTATTTGCTCGTCAGGCAAGGGTTACAAGTGACTACTCCATTTTTAAAGTCTTTGCTACCTATGATGTCCTGCGTTATATTTGCCCGCTTAAATACCCGATTTCGACATGAGCTGGTGAACAGGAAGTTACAAATAAAGACACGTCTACAAAGAACAAATCGATTTATATTGAGACTATGTAGCTTTAAGGTCATAATAGACGAAATCATGCCCCTTCCATAGTAAATCAAGCATGTTAAAGACCTGTAATAACCTCAAGGATGTTCTTTGACGTGCTTGGACGATACACTTCGATACGCCGGACCGCCATGTTTACGTTCCCGTCCGACGAATGAGGCTAAGGAAACGTGTCTTGTCCAAGAACACACCGACGAACTCAGTGGCGGCGCTGAGGCTGCTTGAACCCATGTCATCTGTTTTTAAAATCCACTGTGATATCAACCGAGCCACGTCAGCGCCTGGATATATTAACAACCATGGGAATATATAATTGTAAGAGTATGACACGTTTCCCGGGAACCGGATTTATTATTCTGTTTATTAATTACCTCAAATAACGAGCCGCTATACAACAATGCATTCACGTAAGAATAATTTCAAACCAGCATTAATTTAAGCACCCACATAAAGAGGCATTCTTTTCTCCGAGTGTCGAGTTTCGAGTAGAGAAATTGGAGTTTCGAGTAGAGAAATTGGAGTTTCGAATAGAAAATATCCAGTTTCGAGTAGAGAAATTCGGGTTTCGAGTAGAGAAATTCGAGTAGAAAAGATCGGCTTTCGAGTAGAGAAATTCGACTTTCGGTTAGAGAATATCGAGTTTGCAGTAGAGCATATCGAGTTTCGAGTGGAGAAAATCCGAGTTTTGAGTGAGCGGTAAAGAGGTGGGGACTATTTTCCTTTACTACATACATGTTTAAGATTCTAAATCATGAATATATGTAACTTTTACTGTTTTAAATAATGAAGCAATTTATAAGACACATATGTTTTGTTTGAAAAAGAAACAATAACGGCACCTATTCGTACTTGATGATCAGTCAAAATAGTCCGGTTGTAAACGAGTACACCGATGAATGCGGAAGCGCCGTCTGGCTGGATACAATGAACAAGTATATGCAATTCTGAGCCATCTGATTGTTTAAAAAAGTAGGGTAAACACTAAACACTTACATGTGCACTGATGCAGTTAGGGGCGAGGAGTGTGGGATGGAGGGTGCATTTAGAATGATTGCATTGCACATGTATAAAAAACGCGTGACAGGCCCGTAGCCAGCCTGAAATTTAACCGAGGCCAATCCCTGGAGATCCGGTGGCACACCCTCGCCCACCCACCCACATAACAACAGAGTCATAGAAAGCTGCAGAAAGTTTCTAGATAAGAACTAGTATGTGTTGACGGTTAAGTCTGTTTACAAAATATTAAAATCTAGTCACAAGATGACATTATCGTTTTTTGAGTCGACCTGTTGACTTTCTCGAGTTTCGAGTTGAAAATATTCGAGTCAAAACTCGAATATTTTCGAGTCAAAACTCGAATATTTTCGACCCGAAGGTCGAGTTTCGAGCAGAGAAAATCGAGTTCCGAGTTGACATTATCGAGTTTCGAGTAGAGAAAATCGAGTAGAAAATCGAATCTCGAGTAAAACAAATCAAGTTTTGGGAAGACAAAAGTCATTGTAATAATGATTATTTATGCGGTAATTATATATTAAAATTTATTTATAAAATACATTTAGTCATTAGTATTTTAACAGTGAAAGAAGTAAATTCAATACTAATTCATATGCGTTCAGGCTCTTATTGTGTCGCCTGCGTAGCGTCCTCGTCCGTCCGTCAATTACACTTTAACCTGCAACGTAACCTTGGCCATAAATTGCAAAGTATTTGACCTATGTTCATAAAACGTCACACACATATTCATCTCACCTCAAAGAATGTTGTTACATATGTCCAATAACTCTGACTTTCATTTTGTTAGAGTTATGCCCCATTTTATAAAACTTTAACCTGCAACTTAATGTTGGAAATGAGCAAACGGCAGGCGACACAAGTGTTCCATAGAACACTCTTCCAGTTACTCTCAGACGCCAACATCTAGCATGCACTATACAATATAAACAACAGTCTTAAACATTGATTCGAATGACCGACATAATTAAAAACATATATTTCAATCTATGTGAGTTTTGTTCGAGGTTGGGGTTGGGGGTGTGGGGAGGGGGTGGAGTCATAAAGATATTATTATAAACACTTAATTTGTCTAATTGAAGAGCATTATCCATCAAGAACAGACGAGACATCATTTCTAAATAATATAAGCCTTGCTGGATAAATGGACAATTCTATTGACCAATTTACAACCAAACAACTTTGAGTAAAATTGTTTCATTTTTTTCGGAAATATAATTGTTATAAGTGTTTGGCATTGCTCAAGCCTAAAATATGCATTTGGTTGAGCATTTCACTTGTCCATACCCCACCCATTTTGATTTTTTTTTAAAGATGGCGGACCAATAGTCATTAAGTAGAGTGACGGTGTATCTCCTGTTACAAATCTGGGGTGTGCGTATGAGGAATATAAGGTATGAAACAACTAATTATTTCCCCCATTGTGTATGAGGAATATAAGGTATGAAACCACTAATTATTTCCCCCATTGACACCAATGTTAAAATTTCACATTAATGATTTGCTGCAACTTCAACTCAAGTATGGATAATGCAGTTGAGTAATTTACATATAGAAAACTAATTTTCCAAATCACCAAAAAAGGTGGGGTCTCACAACATGTAAGAAAGTTCTTGTTTGTTTACTAAACAGGACACGGATACACCTGTTTTCATTGATAGTCGCTCACAAAGTGTGAGCATAGAGTGGAAATTTCGAAAAATGTTCATCAGTGATACAATAAAATCTATTAATACGCTTCTTGTACATACAACCATAAAATCAAATAGAAATGGGCAGCTTTCCCCTACTTATAATGCCCATTTCCATCAAAAAAGGAGGGACTACTGTTTTATTATAGGAACTACATTCGATACACCTCGGAAGTTTACATACAATTGGTGGGGGTAAACCTATAAGCAGTTCAAACAAAAGAAAACTAATTAAACACTATTCATCGTTCTAAAAGGATACGTCCAGGGTGCCCCGTTTGATGTTGAGAGTTAGGCTTAACTGTAAGTTTGGATTAATGATTACAATAAACAAGTTTGTCTGGCGAGATTCTGTAGGAGTTAATAAATACTGTTTAAGCTCTTTGTGTGTCTGGATATTTGTGAGAAAACCGATGTTCATATACTTACCGTCACATCAGAAAAGCAGATTACTATTATTAACTGATCAAAAAAGTAGATATAAAAGTCGAACATGAACTGTAGCATTCAAGGACCACAGTCAACCACAAACACACATCAACTACAAAGATGAATAAGAGGCAAGATATGACATCACAAACATAAAAGGGTTGACAATAGGGCTACTGCCTTGGAACGGTCAGTGGCAAAAAAAGGCCGCTGAGGGTTTAAACCAGGTTCTAAGGTGCAATAAACCTCACTCTTACCCTATTGTCATCCCAATAAAACGGGACAGTGTAAATAAAGATATCCCCGCCAGGTTATAATCTCTAACAAACAATGCAGCATTAATAAGCAGTATAACAATAACACATCAATGATCATGTATATATGAATATAAAAAATAAAAACCTAGAAAGCCAGAAAGCAAGTACTCAGTGACTTGGCAAAAGCCAGAGCAACATGAGACAAACCATTAAGGGTTCGACATGACGGGATTTAAGTCAAGCATCAGACGCTACAGTCCTTTGAGGATTAAGGTAGACGTCATCATAGGGTTCATAATCTGTTCTGTAATCGAACAATCAAATAGGAAAGCATAGTGGCGAACTGTAAATGGGTCAACCACTGAACATGCTGTACGTTGCAAGATGATAGGGTCATAACTTCTTCTGATAACTTTTTAATATATTGTATGAAAGTGATTATGACCCAGGATCTTACGTAGGTTGTAAATCACATCACTATAAATGTCAGGTTGTGATAGTCATTGTCGCAGAAGTGTTCTTAAATTAGTTTTATATTTTAAAAGTAGATCAGGGTTACGATAATAAAATGTTGCAAAAGTTTTTCGAAGTTTATTTTATGGTAATGGTAGCCCCGATGGAGTAACGTGGAGTAGCTTCTTATTTATTAGGAATAATAAAGTCCTCAACTCGTCTACAAGCTCTAGAAAAAAGGAATACGTTGAGAAACGTAGACCCCATAAGAAATAGCTCGGGAATATCCCCATCTAAGTGGGGATAAAAACTAACAATATCAAAATTAAAATCAACTCTCTTGTCATAGATTTTACTTATTATTTCTCCATTTTCAATAGAGAGATGTAAATCTAGAAAAGAAGGGACAGTATCAGAAATATTAGCTTTATTGAGTTGAAGTTCTTTAGGATAGATAGCATTAACATAGTAGAAAAGAAAGGATTGTTAAAGTTCAATATGGTATCCAGATACCTAGAGGTGTCACTGAAGTCTTCAATTACATCTGCCTGAGTATTTGGTGAAAGACTCAACATGAAATCTCTTTCATAGCAATACAAAAACAAATCTGCGACAAGAGGTGCATAGTTCGTACCCATAGGGATACCAAACATTTGTTTATAAACTGTAGTTCCATATCTGACGAAAAATATTGTCTAATAGGAAAATGAGTGCTTCACAAACGTCTTGGTTCACATGGTGTACTGGTCTAAACTGCCGTTAGTAAAAAAAACACGCTTTAATAGTGTTACAGGCCAAAAATATACTTTTTTTTCTAGGCGAAAGTTGGTTTAATAAGAGCAATGAGTTTGCCTTTGATAAGATGATGTGATAAGGTTGTTTAAAGTGTTGAAAAATCATAAGTACTTATAGATGAAACTTGACGTTTATTGCAAATTTTATCAAGAACGTCTCCTGAATTTGTATTGGGCCAAAATGAAATTAATCCCAGAGTAGTCCTAAGCTTTAGCACAATATTGTTTAATGTGATATTTAACGGCAGTAAGACAAAACGTTACAAGTTTGGAGATGTTTGTAGTGGTGCAGGCATTTGAATTATAAATAAATCGCGCTTTATAAGGCTGTTAATGTACTTTGGAAATCCAGTATATAGGAAGTTTGTTTTGCTGTTCTTTAACCCAGCCCTGAAAGTCGTGCACCGGATGATATGCGTGGAAATAACCTCATCCTCTGTGGACTGATCTGGGGTATACGAATTAGTGCTCCGAGTTCCAGAGATAAAACATTGACGTAATGTAGGCGTCAAAGAATAATTACATTATTAGCTGTTTTATCAGCAGGAACTAAAACAAATTTATTACGAAATTCTTGAATTCCCGAAAATCTAGATATCGGAGGAAGTAAAGAGGGGTTAGCGTTATAAAAGTATCTATAAGTTTCAGAACTGATTTTTTCCAAGTAGAAAGGGAATTATACTAAATTCCTCAATGGATTGGGCAATCTGAGCACGACATGCATTACAATCAATGATTGAAGGTAATCTATACTTCGGACCTTTAGAAAACAAATGCCAGTTACGTTTATCTACAATTATACTGTGGTCCCTGAATGCTGCATTTCCTGTTCGATTTTTATATCCACTTTTGATGGCATGATCAGGAACATGGTAATGATGGATCTAGCTGTCTTGATCATAGACCAGAGTAGACCAGAGTGGATCACAGGATCTGAGCGACAGACTCGATCAGAGAGAGTCAGTGTGTCATACTGTTTCAGAGCATGTTGTAAATAAGCGCATTAAAAATGTTACTAAAATGGAAGAATCGGTATTCTTTAAAATAGCCAAACGCGAAGTAATTAATAGAGACTCCACTACCAGGCGCGTATCCAGGCATACACACGTACGCCAATGCGTACAATTCGTCAGCAAAAGTGAAAAAATAAAACTGAAATATAGCTTGAAAACACATCACTTGCCTCCTGATTTTCAAAATATTCTTGGGAGGAGGCCCCCCAAACCCCCACCGGCGGGAAGAGGATAACCCCTCCCACCCCAGCCCCCCCCCCCTCCCCGCCCCCCCCCCCCCCCCCACACTTACCCCCACTCGCAGCGTCGCTGCTCGGTTCGCAGCTACGCTTCTCATATCTGGCGTACATTTCAAAATGCTCCAGGTACGCCCCTGACTACGCTACACTCGGCACTGGAGCTGAAAAGTATCTGGCTTTCTTCACAGTATCATAGACTTATTTCCAGGTTGGTTCTTTCATGTCTATAGATTTGCTTGGTAGGTCTACAGGGTCGATTCTACTGCAATTACCTAGATGCTCTTCTCTCTGAGGATTGGGGTGATTTGCTTTCAGAAACTCTTCTAACTCCTATTTACTGTCCTCTGACTTTCCAGACCTTCCCCCACATAGTAAGGTTGAACTGAATCTGTACGGAATGTAGATACATGATGCTTATTTCTGGGTCTTCTCCTTTATCTTGAGACGCTCTGCTGCTCTCGATGTCTTCAATCGTGATCTCAGACTATCTCGAAGCTGCTTCCAACCCTCCTTTTCTGTTTCACTTGCTCTCCTGAACTGTTTCCGAAACATATTTATCTCCCTACATATACCCTTAATCACCCGCTGCCGTCTGTTAGGCATTGGCGTGCTCACGTATCTCCCATTCTGTCTCTCGAGCCCAAATCTGTCTTTCCCAACTGCATCAACAATCATCGGGAGCGTTAGCAGTTTCCCTTCAGAACTGTCCTGTAGAGTTGTTCTAAGAATCTGGTCCAGATCTTCATCGAATTGAAACCAACTGTTATATGCCATCTTTGGCCATTCTACTTTGATCTTTCTCTCACGGGTTGCTGGTTGTTGGGTTTCTTCATTCAATATGGATGCCTCTCCATCCAAACCTTGGTATGATTGCTCCACTTTACTGGGAATGTCAAAATAACGTTTCCGTGGCTGTTTGATATATTGCTGACATGTTGGCTTGTAAGCAACTTCTGGCTGTATGTCTCTTACATAATAGAGGCAGATATATGTAGTCTATCTTCTGGAGACATACTGTTGAGGTCATCTTCCATACTTTCCAAGAACATATATTCAGTGTGATCATCCATAGTCGTAGTTGGTTGTCTGTCACTGATGAAGCAGGCGCTAAGGGGCTTCCAGCACCAGATACTGCTGCCTACCACGTAACCTGCATCTCGTCTTCGACTGATGAATTCTCTCCCCTCGAGCGTTCGTACATACTTTCTCACAGTGAAACTTTGTTTCCGCCGAAACTCCACTCATTGTCGTTTGGACGAATCCTTTCGTCATCGTTGTATCCGTCCGGTTGGGATCATCATCCTAAAACGATGCAGTTCATTAACGGTGCATTATTTTACACAGGTCTAGCAAAATAAACGAAACCTCAAGTTACTGTTACTAAAAGTCATGTACTAAATATGCATCTCACCGCTGCGTGTTCGATTCCCACTGGGAGCTCGACTTGTAAGTGAAAAAGGGTCGATTGTTACCGTTGACGTGATGTGTACAGTACTTGTTCTACCCAGGAAAATGTAAGTGCTTTGCCTCCACCACTAAAATATCGACTATCAAATAGTTTAGTTAATAGTTTTAAACAGTCTCAATCGCTTTATGTAATATATATGTCCATTTCATGGAGATGACAAGAGCACTGCTCGCAGGCAGCGATGTCTGGGATATGGCTGACCAAGGTAGGCCACATTTTATTCAATACCTATTTCTCTCGTGCAATGAGCGGTCTGCATTTGTACCTTGTGACCGTACAATATAGTTTCGTATTGGACGCACGTGCGTACAATCTTTTGTTTATTAAATCCGTATTGTACAGTACACGAGCCATATGTTAACTCAAAAATGGTAAAATATCACATAACTGTTTTACACGCCTATATACTTTCGTTTATAAAGCGCTTAAATGAAAATATTTGTTGTCGTTTGGTGTTGACAGTTGACAGTGGGTGAAAGATGCTTTCTGAAACGATACATGTAAGTCAATTTAGATCATTTATATTTCTACATCGAGAGAAATAGGTATATAATAAAAAGGTCATTTAACATTGTTCTGTAAAATGTTAAATAACCTCATATTATACCACAATAGCCTAAATACACACTATGCATCGTGTAATACCCGAGGATATACTTAGCATATGTTAGTTATTGTGGTATAAATACAATAGAGCATGATTCTTGCACGTGTACGGACGATAATGCACTCGCTAACGCTCGTGCATTATCTCCCCGTACACGTGCAAAACCCATGCTCTATCCTATACGTATTTACCCCTTACGATCAGATATTGAAGGGGTATACATAAACCTGCGTGTTCGTCTGTCCGTCTGTATGTTGGTCTATCAATGTATCAGCTGATTTGGTTTCTTCACCTTGAATTTACATCTGCATAAACCTGAAAATAAATGAGAAAGAACAGTATTCATATAGTCAATGATTCACAGGTACAATAAGCAAGTACTTTGTATTTTCTTGAAAATGCATATTGATTTGCCATTGTGGGTAAGGAAGTTTCTTATGTATCCTGGGTCAAATAGTTATAAACAGATGGTTTGAATAAATTAAATTTATTTCTTTTAGATATACCTAGATGAAACTTCTTTTCCTAAAAAATGTGTCTTGCATAACTACACATAAAGCAATTATTAAATATTGCCCGAATAATTTAGGCCTTCAGGCAAAATTTCAGACCTTTAAATGATACACGAGTTATTCGGTTATGCTCATTTAATGAACATGTTGTGTTTTTAAGCAAGTGAACTTACTTTGTCTGTTAAAACAGCGTCATACTTCATTAAAGCAAGGGACTTTTTATTTCATGTATACAAGTGATCAAATCGGAGGAGGACAACTTCGAAATTTCCTTAATGTTCCGTGCTAAGTAAGGGGTGTGCGTGGGGGTCCGAATACGGTTGACTTGATTGTACCTGAGTATATGTCCTGGTGTCACGACCAACAATAAACCATAACCCCAACATTACAACACCAGCACCACCTAACCCTAACCCCAAAACACCACCACCACCACCACCACCACCTAACCTTAACCCAACACTACAACAACACCACCACCTAACCCTAACCCAAAACTACAACAATACCATCACCTAACCCTAACCCCAACACTACAAAAACACCACCACCTAACCGAACACTACAACCCCACCACCACCTAACCCAACACTACAACAACAACAACAACACCTAACTCCAACACTACAACAACACCACCACCTAACCCCAACCCTACAGCAACACCACCACCTAACCCAACACCACCACAACAACACCACCACCAAACCCATCACTAGCTCAACAACACAACCACCTAAACCAACACTACAGCAACACCACCACCTAACCCAGCACTACAACAACACCACCACATAACCCAACACTACAACAACACCACCACCTAACCCAACACAATGCTTGTTAATGAGTTGTCTTTATAAATCACTATATACAAACTTTGGACTCCCAGGGTCACCATTTAACTTTTAAAAGATTGTTCGCTATA
>JAWPHD010023551.1:0-21828 GCA_037043455.1 Cyrtodaria siliqua | reverse complement strand
GAATTATATATGGATAAGAACTGAATATATATGTGTAAAACTGAATATATATGTGTAAGAACTGAATATATATGAGTCAGAACTGAATATGTACGGTGTAAGAACGGAATATATATGTGTAAGAACGGAATATGTACGTGTAAGAACGGAATATTATATATGTGTAAAGAACTGAACAATATATGTGTTAGAAATGAATATATATGCGTAAGAACTGAATAATATATCTGTAAGAACCTGAATATATGTGTGTAAGAACTGAATATATATGCGTAAGAACGGAATATATATGCGTAAGAACGGAATATTATATGTGTAAGAACGGAATATGTACGTGTAAGAACGGAATATATATGTGTAAGAAAGGAATATTTATGGCGTTAGAACGGAACATATGTGTAAGAACGGATATATATATGTGTAAAGAACGGAATATATATGTGTAAGAACGGAATATATATGTGTAAGAACGGAATAATATAGTGTGTAAGAACGGAATATATATATGCGTAAAACTGAATATATATGCGTAAGAACTGAATATATATGCGTAAGAACGGAATATATATGAGTAAGACTGAATATATATGCGTAAAACTGAATATATATGCAAAAGAACGGAATATATATGTGTAAGAACTGAATATATATGTGTAAGAAGTGAATATACTATGTGTAAGAACTGAAATATATATGTGTAAGAACGGAATATATATGTTTAAGAAGGCAATATATATATGTTTAAGAACGGAATATATATTGTGTAAGAACGGAATATATATCTGTAAAAACTGAATATATATGTGTAAGAACTGAATATATATGTGTAAGAACTGAATATATATACGTTAAGAACGGAATTATATATGTTTATAAGAATGGAATATATATGTGTAAAAACCGACGATATATGTGCAAAAACGGAATATATATGTGTAAGAACGGAATATAGAATGTTTACTAAGAAAGAAATATATATGTGTAAGAACTGAATTATATATGCCTAAGAACTGAATATATATGTGTAAGATCTGAATATATATGTGTAAGAACTGAATATATATCCCTAAGAACTGAATATATATGCGTAAGAACTGAATATATATGCGTAAGAACTGAATATATATGCGTAAGAACGGAATATATATGTGTAATAACGGAATATGTACGTGTAAGAACGGAATATATATGTGTAAGAACTGAATATATATGTGTAAAAACAGAATATATATGTGTAAGAAACGGAATATATATGTGTAAGAACTGAATATATTATGTGTAAGAACTGCATATATATGCGTAAAAACTGAATATATATGCGTAAGAACTGAATATTTATTCGTAAAGAACTGAATAATATATGCGTAAAACTGATATATTTGGCGACAGAACGGAATATATATGCGTAAGAACGGAATATATGTGTTAGAACGGAATATTATATGTGTAAGAACGGAATATATATGTTTAAGAACGGAATATATAAGGTGTTAGATCGGAATATATTATGTGTAAGAACAGAATATATATGTGTAAGAACGGAATAATATATGTGTAAAAACGGAAAATATGTGTATAGAACTGAATATATATGTGTAAAGAACTGAATATATATGTGTAAGAACTGAATATATATGTGTAAGAACTGAATTATATATGTGTAAGAACTGAATATTGTACGTGTAAGAACGGAATATATATGTGTAAGAACGGAATATGTACGTGTCAAAACGAAATATATATGTGTAAGAACTGAACATATATGTGTAAGAAATGAATATATATGCGTAAGAACGGAATATAAATGCGTAAGAACTGAATATATATGCGTAAGAACGCGAATATATGTGTAAGAACGGAATATATATGTGTAAGAACTGAATATATATGTGTAAGAACGGAATATATTGTGTAAGAATATATATATGTGCGTAAGAACTGAATATATATGTGTAGAAGAACGGAATATATATGCGTAAGAACTGAATATATATGTATAAGAACTGAATATATATATGTGTAAAAACAGAATATATGTGTAAGAACTGAATATATATGTATAAGAACTGAATATATATGTGTAGAAAACAGAATATATGTGTAAGAGACTGAATATATATGTGTAAGAACGGAATATATATGTTTGTAAGAACGGAATATTATATGTGTAAGAACGGAATATATATGTGTAAGATCGGAATATATATGTGTTAGAACAGAATATATATGTATAAGAACGGAATATATATGTGTAAAAAACGGAAATATATTTGTAAGAACTGAATATATATGTGTAAGGAACTGAATATATATGTTGTAAAACTGAATATATATTTGTAAAGAACGGAATATATATGTGTTAAAAACTGAATATATATGTGTAAGAACTGAATATATATGTGTAAGAACTGAATATATATGTGTAAGAACTGAATATATATGCGTAAGAACTGAATATAAATCCGTAAGAACTGAATATATATGCGTAAGAACTGAATATATATGCGTAAGAACGGAATATATATGTGTAAGATCGGAATATATATGTGTAAGAACTGAATATATATGTGTAAGAACTGAATATATTGCACATATATATTCAGTTCTTACTTGTTCTTACAAGTGAATATATATGTGAAAGAACGGAATATTGTAAGAACTGAATATATATGTGTAAGAACTGAATATATAGGCGTAAGAACGGAATATATATATGTGTAAGAACGGAATCAATTATGTATAAGAACGGAATATGTACGTGTAAGAACGGAATATATATGTGTAAGAACGGAATATATATGTGTAAGATATGTGTAAGAACGGAATATATGTGTAAGAACTGATTATATATGTGTAAGAACGGAATATATATGTGTAAGAACGGAATATGTACGTGTATAGAACGGAATATATTATGTGTAAGAACTGAACATATGTGTGTAAGAAATGAATATATATGAGAAAGAACTGAATATATATGCGTAAGAACTGAATATATATGCGTAAGAACTGAATATACTGTAAGAACTGAATATATGTGGTAAGAACTGAATATATATGCGTAAGAACTGAATATATATGCGTAATAACGGAATATATATGCGTAAAAACGGGAATTATATATGTGTAATAACGGAATATGTAAGTGTAAGAACGGAATATATATGTGTAAGAACGGAATATATATGTGTATAGAACGCAAAATATATGTGTAAGAACTGAATATATATGTGTAAGAAATGAATATATATATGTGTCAGGACTGAACTATATATGTGTAAGAACGGAAACTATATGTGTAAGAACGGAATAAATATGTTTAATAACGGAATATTATATGTGTAAGAACGGAATATATATGTGTAAGAACGGAATATATATGTGTAAAAACTGAATATATATGTGTAAGAACTGAATATATATCCGTATGAATGGAATATATATGTGTAAGAACGGAATATATATGTGTAAGAACCGAATATATATGTGTAAAAACGGAATATATATGTGTAAGAACGGAATATATATGTTTAAGAACGAATTATATATGGTGTAAGAACTGAATATATGTGTAAGAACTGAATATGATATGTGTAAGAACTGAATATATATGCGTAAGAACTGAATATATATCCGTAAGAACTGAATATATATGTTGTAAGAACTGAATAATATATGTGTAAGAACGGAATATATATGTGTAAAGAACGCAAAATATATGTGTAAGAACTGAATATATATGTGTAAGAAATGAATATTATATGTGTCAGGACTGAATATCATATGTGTAAGAACGGAAAATATATGTGTAAGAACGGAATAAATATGTTTAATAACGGAATATTATATGTGAAAGAACGGAGATATATATGTGTAAGAACGGAATATATAGTGTGTAAGAACGGAATATATATGCGTAAGTACTGAATATATATGTGTAAGAACAGAATATATTATGTGTAAAAACAGAATATATATGTGTAAGAACGGAATATATATGTGTAAGTACTGAATATATATTAGTAAGAACTGCACATATATGCGTAAGAACTGAATATTTATGCGTAAGAACTGAATAATATATGCGTAAAACTGAATATATATGCGAAAGAACGGAATATATATGCGTAAGAACGGAATATATGTGTTAGAACGGAATATATATGAGTAAGAACGGAATATATATGTGTAAGAACGGAATTTATACGTGTAAGATTGGAATATATATGTGTAAGAACGGAATATATATGTGTAAAAACGGAATATATGTGTAAGAACTGAATATATATGTGTAAGAACTGAATATATATGTGTAAGAACTGAATATATATGTGTTAGAACGGAATATATATGTGTAAGAACTGAATATGTACGTGTAAGAACGGAATATATATGTGTAAGAACGGAATATGTACGTGTAAGAACGGAATTTATATGTGTAAGAACTGAACATATATGTGTAAGAAATGAATATATATGCGTAAGAACTGAATATATATGCGTAAGAACTAAATATATATGCGTAAGAACAGAATATATAAGTGTAATAATTGAATATATATGCGTAAGAACGGAAAATATATGTGTAAGAACTGAATATATATCTGTAAGAACTGTATATATATGCGTAAGAACTGAATATATATCTGTAAGAACTGAATATATATGCGTAAGAACGGTATGTATATGTGTAAGAACGGAATATATATGTGTAAGAACGGAATATGTACGTGTAAGAACGGAATATATATGTGTAAGAACGAAATATATATGTATAAGAACGGAATATATATGTGTAAGAAGTGAACATATATGTGTAAGAACTGAATATATATGTGTAAGAATGGAATATATATGTGTAAGTACGGAATATATATGTGTAATAAATGAATATTTATGCGAAAGAACTGAATATATATGCGTAAGAACTGAATATATATGCGTAAGAAATGAATATATATGTGTAAGAACTGAATATATATGTGTAAGACCGGAATATACATGTGTAAGTACGGAATATATATGTGTAAGAAATGAATATATATGCGTAAGAACTGAATATATATGCGTAAGAAATGAATATATATGCGTAAGAAAATGAATATATATGCGTAAGAACGGAATATATATGCGTTAGAACTGATATATATGCGTAAGAACGGAATATATAGGTGTCAGAACGGAATATATATGTGTAAGAACTGAATATATATGTGTAAGAACGGAATATATGTTTAAGAATATATATCTGTAAGAACTGAATATATATTTGTAAGAACTGAATATATATGTGTAAGAACGGAATATATATGTGTAAAAACTGAATATATATGTGTAAGAACTGAATATATATGTGTAAGAACTGAATATATATCCGTAAGAACGGTATATATATGTGTAAGAACGGAATATATATGTGTAAGAACCGAATATATATGTGTAAAAACGGAATATATATGTGTAAAAACGGAATATATATGTGTAAGAACGGAATATATATGTTTAAGAACGAAATATATATGTGTAAGAACTGAATATATATGTGTAAGAACTGAATATATATCCGTTAGGACGGAATATATATGTGTAAGAACTGAATATATATGTGTAAGAACCGAATATATATGTGTAAAAACGGAATATATATGTGTAAACACGGAATATATATGTGTAAGAACGGAATATATATGTTTAAGAACGGAATATGTACGTGTAAGAACGGAATATATATGTGTAAGAACTGAGCATATATGTGTAAGAAATGAATATATATGCGTAAGAACTGAATATGTATGCGTAAGAACTAAATATATATGCGTAAGAACTGAATATATAAGTGTAATAACTGAATATATATGCGTAAGAACGGAATATATATGTGTAAGAACGGAATATATATGTGTAAGAACGGAATATGTACGTGTAATAACGGAATATGTACGTGTAAGAACGGAATATATATGTGTAAGCTGAATATATATGTGTAAGAACGGAATATATGTGTAAGAATATATATGCGTAAGAACGGAATATATATGTGTAAGAACGGAATATATACGCGTAAGTACTGAATATATATGTGTAGGAACTGAATATATATGTGTAAAAACAGAATATATATGTGTAAAAACGGAAAATATATGTGTAAGAACGGAATATATATGTGTAAGAACGGAATATATATGTGTAAGAACGGAATATATACGTGTAAGATCGAATATATATGTGTAAGAACAGAATATATATTTGTAAGAACGGAATATATATGTGTAAAAACGGAATATATGTGTAAGAACTGAATATATATGTGTAAGAACTGAATATATATGTGTAAGAACTGAACATATATGTGTAAGAAATGAATATATATGCGTAAGAACTGAATATATATGCGTAAGAACTAAATATATATGCGTAAGAACTGAATACATATGTGTAATAACTGAATATATATGCGTAAGAACGGAATATATATGTGTAAGAACGGAATATATATGTGTAAGAACGGAATATGTACGTGTAAGAACGGAATATGTACGTGTAAGAACGGAATATATATGTGTAAGAACGGAATATATATGTATAAGAACGGAATATATATGTGTAAGAAGTGAATATATATGTGTAAGTACTGAATATATATGTGTAAGAACGGAATATATATGTGTAAGTGCGGAATATATATGTGTAAGAAATGAATATTTATGCGTAAGAACTGAATATATATGCGTAAGAACTGAATATATATGCGTAAGAACGGAATATATATGCGTAAGAACTGAATATATATGCGTAAGAACGAAATATATGTGTAAGAACGGAATATATATGTGTAAGAACTGAATATATATGTGTAAGAACGGAATATATGTGTAAGAATATATATGCGTAAGAACGGAATATATATGTGTAAGAACGGAATATATATGCGTAAGTACTGAATATATATGTGTAAGAACTGAATATATATGTGTTAAAAGTATTCTTAAATGCAAACGACATCACAAATACTCTTTGATTTTATATACATGATATACGTTAATTAGTATAAACCTAAAATGTGGTTTTATTATGAGTTTTAAAATAACTTGCATCTTAAATCACAATATTATGAGATTAAACACACGTCCTCTATCTGTCTATTTTACTTTTTTTTAAGAAACGCAAATAGAAGTAAGTATGATAACATCGTCGGTATTATCCTGATTATTCGAGACGTCATCTATCATGTGTATCGTCTCTGACTTTACTGTGTAAGACACTATACCGATTTGCAAACTGTTCCTAAACCTAACATGAATAAGGCATGAAACAGTTGATGAGTGTAATTAAGTAAGTTTTATCCTTTATATCAGTTTATACTTATATAGGAAGCACATAATATTACCATGATTATACTTACACTTAGGGTATTACAGCATGTACAGTGTTCTTTCGAAATAACACAAACACGTTATTTTCCAGTAATCTATTATTAGGTTATTACAGCGTTCTTTAAAAATAACGCAAACAATTATTTTCCGATAGTCATGATAGTAATCGGTAATAGTAGTATATTCTTAAACGAAACGGCGAAAGAATGCATAAGTTTTCATTTCCTCTTTTCTAACCGGGCAGTGAATAAGATTCGTTTATAACACAAACACGTTATTTTCGGATATACAGTATATTCTTTCAAAATAATGCAAAGCGGTTATGTTCGGACAGTAATAGATTATTAAACGAAGAAGCTGTGACGAACATGACGAATGCGCAATATATTTTATTTGCATTACCTGTTGTCTGACCACGACGGTCAGTATTTAAATGTTGTTTAAAAAACGTGTTTATGTTATTACAGTGTTCTTAATAATAATAATAATAAACTATTATTGTGTTAAATATGATTCATAGCAAAATCTTTGAAATAACGTGTTTAGGTTATTACAGTGTTCTTTCAAAACAACGCAAACAAGTTATTTTCCGGTAATCTGTTATTAAAGAGGTTTTTATAGTCTGCCCGGCAGTTATTTTCGCATAGTAATATATTCTTAAAAGACATGAAAGAACAGCAGGCTGTGATTCACTTTTTTTTACCACGATGTTTTTTGGAAATAACTTGTTTATTACTGCGTTCAAAATAACGCAAACAAGTAATATATATTCTTAAAAGAACAACAAGCTGTGACGAATTCACTTTTTTTTTACCACGATGTTTTGTTGAAATAACTTGTTTAGTTTATTACTGCGTTCAAAATAACGCAAACAAGTTATTTTCGGATAGTAAAACATTCTTTGACGGGCATTTGCTGATTTACATATATACATGTATACATAGAAACTTGGTAACCATGGTTATTTACGCATATTATACTATTATTAAACATGTGTTAAATATGATTCATATCAAAGTCTTTGAAATAACGTGTTTAGGTTATTACAGTGTTCTTTCAAAATAACGCAAACAAGTTATTTTCCGGTAATCTGTTATTAAAGAGGTTTTCATAGTCTGCTCGGCAGTTGTTTTCGCATAGTAATCATGGTAATATATTCTTAAAAGAACAACAAGCTGTGACGAATTCACTTTTTTTTTACCACGATGTTTTGTTGAAATAACTTGTTTAGTTTATTACTGCGTTCAAAATAACGCAAACAAGTTATTTTCGGATAGTAAAACATTCTTTGACGGGCATTTGTTGAATTACATATATACATAGAAACTTGGCAACCATGGTTATTTACGCATATTATACTATTATTAAACATGTGTTAAATATGATTCATATCAAACTCTTTGAAATAACGTGTTTAGGTTATTACAGTGTTCTTTCAAAATAACGCAAACAAGTTATTTTCCGGTAATCTGTTATTAAAGAGGTTTTCATAGTCTGCCCGGCCGTTATTTTCGCATAGTAATATATTCTTAAAAAAACAACAAGCTGTGACGAATTCACTTTTTTTTCTAACACGATGTTTTGTTGAAATAACTTGTTTAGTTTATTACTGTGTTCAAAATAACGCAAACAAGTTATTTTCGGAAAGTAAAACATTCTTTGACGAGCATTTGCTGATTTACATATATCATGTATATACATGTATACATAGAAACTTGGTAACCATGTTTATTTACGCATATTATACTATTATTAAACATGTGTTAAATATGATTCATATCAAAATCTTTGAAATAACGTGTTTAGGTTATTACAGTGTTCTTTCAAAATAACGCAAACAAGTTATTTTCCGGTAATCTGTTATTAAAGAGGTTTTCATAGTCTGCCCGGCAGTTATTTTCGCATAGTAATATATTCTTAAAAGAACAACAAGCTGTGACGAATTCACTTTTTTTTTACCACGATGTTTTGTTGAAATAACTTGTTTAGTTTATTACTGCGTTCAAAATAACGCAAACCAGTTATTTTCGGATAGTAAAACATTCTTTGACGGGCATTTGCTGATTTACATATATACATGTATACATAGAAACTTGGTAACCATGGTTATTTACGCATATTATACTATTATTAAACATGTGTTAAATATGACTCATATCAAAGTCTTTGAAATAACGTGTTTAGGTTATTACAGTGTTCTTTAAAAATAACGCAAACAAGTTATTTTTCGGTAATCTGTTATTAAAGAGGTTTTCATAGTCTGCCCGGCAGTTATTTTCGCATAGTAATATATTCTTAAAAGACATGAAAGAACAACAGGCTGTGATTCACTTTTTTTTACCACGATGTTTTTTTGAAATAACTTGTTTATTACTGCGTTCAAAATAACGCAAACAAGTAATATATATTCTTAAAAGAACAACAAGCTGTGACGAATTCACTTTTTTTTTACCACGATGTTTTGTTGAAATAACTTGTTTAGTTTATTACTGCGTTCAAAATAACGCAAACAAGTTATTTTCGGATAGTAAAACATTCTTTGACGGGCATTTGCTGATTTACATATATACATGTATACATAGAAACTTGGTAACCATGGTTATTTACGCATATTATACTATTATTAAACATGTGTTAAATATGATTCATATCAAAGTCTTTGAAATAACGTGTTTAGGTTATTACAGTGTTCTTTCAAAATAACGCAAACAAGTTATTTTCCGGTAATCTGTTATTAAAGAGGTTTTCATAGTCTGCTCGGCAGTTATTTTCGCATAGTAATCATGGTAATATATTCTTAAAAGAACAACAAGCTGTGACGAATTCACTTTTTTTTTACCACGATGTTTTGTTGAAATAACTTGTTTAGTTTATTACTGCGTTCAAAATAACGCAAACAAGTTATTTTCGGATAGTAAAACATTCTTTGACGGGCATTTGTTGAATTACATATATACATAGAAACTTGGCAACCATGGTTATTTACGCATATTATACTATTATTAAACATGTGTTAAATATGATTCATATCAAACTCTTTGAAATAACGTGTTTAGGTTATTACAGTGTTCTTTCAAAATAACGCAAACAAGTTATTTTCCGGTAATCTGTTATTAAAGAGGTTTTCATAGTCTGCCCGGCCGTTATTTTCGCATAGTAATATATTCTTAAAAAAACAACAAGCTGTGACGAATTCACTTTTTTTTCTAACACGATGTTTTGTTGAAATAACTTGTTTAGTTTATTACTGTGTTCAAAATAACGCAAACAAGTTATTTTCGGATAGTAAAACATTCTTTGACGAGCATTTGCTGATTTACATATATCATGTATATACATGTATACATAGAAACTTGGTAACCATGTTTATTTACGCATATTATACTATTATTAAACATGTGTTAAATATGATTCATATCAAAATCTTTGAAATAACGTGTTTAGGTTATTACAGTGTTCTTTCAAAATAACGCAAACAAGTTATTTTCCGGTAATCTGTTATTAAAGAGGTTTTCATAGTCTGCCCGGCAGTTATTTTCGCATAGTAATATATTCTTAAAAGAACAACAAGCTGTGACGAATTCACTTTTTTTTTACCACGATGTTTTGTTGAAATAACTTGTTTAGTTTATTACTGCGTTCAAAATAACGCAAACCAGTTATTTTCGGATAGTAAAACATTCTTTGACGGGCATTTGCTGATTTACATATATACATGTATACATAGAAACTTGGTAACCATGGTTATTTACGCATATTATACTATTATTAAACATGTGTTAAATATGACTCATATCAAAGTCTTTGAAATAACGTGTTTAGGTTATTACAGTGTTCTTTAAAAATAACGCAAACAAGTTATTTTCCGATAATCTGTTATTAAAGAGGTTTTCATAGTCTGCCCGGCAGTTATTTTCGCATAGTAATATATTCTTAAAAGACATGAAAGAACAACAGGCTGTGATTCACTTTTTTTTACCACGATGTTTTTTTGAAATAACTTGTTTATTACTGCGTTCAAAATAACGCAAACAAGTAATATATATTCTTAAACATGTTAAAAGAACAACAAGCTGTGACGAATTCACTTTTTTTTTACCACGATGTTTTGTTGAAATAACTTGTTTAGTTTATTACTGCGTTCAAAATAACGCAAACAAGTTATTTTCGGATAGTAAAACATTCTTTGACGGGCATTTGCTGATTTACATATATACATGTATACATAGAAACTTGGTAACCATGGTTATTTACGCATATTATACTATTATTAAACATATGTTAAATATGATTCATATCAAACTCTTTGAAATAACGTGTTTAGGTTATTACAGTGTTCTTTCAAAATAACGCAAACAAGTTATTTTCCGGTAATCTGTTATTAAAGAGGTTTTCATAGTCTGCCCGGCAGTTATTTTCGCATAGTAATATATTCTTAAAAGAACAACAAGCTGTGACGAATTCACTTTTTTTTTACCACGATGTTTTGTTGAAATACCTTGTTTAGTTTATTACTGCGTTCAAAATAACGCAAACAAGTTATTTTCGGATAGTAAAACATTCTTTGACGGGCATTTGTTGATTTACATATATACATAGAAACTTGGCAACCATGGTTATTTACGCATATTATACTATTATTAAACATGTGTTAAATATGATTCATATCAATATCATTAGTCGTCAATGTTTTTTAAATATATTTATTAATGAAACAAATGCACAACCCCTAAAACAAGTATACATATAATTTTGCCGTAAAATGTTACCAGCACGGCTTAAAAAATCAAACGAATAAACACAGCAACAACAAACAAATAAAACAAATAAATAAAAAATAAACATTCTCAACAGTTCGATCTTTTTTTAAGCATTTAGAAGGTCTCAATATTGGTTACGTACTAATGGCGTGGCGGAAATTGCATTCCCGCCAAATTCCGGCAGAAGGAATATGCATTCAAATCGGTATCATTAAACGTTCGTAAATCACTTAGCCGATAGCTTATTAATTGCCATGAGTAATTGATAGCCATTGATAGCCATACAATATTCTGGCGATTTGGCGTAGTTTTATCCGTAGGTAATTTTTATTTGGAGTTTCCATTCTGGACCCTCAAATGTAATATGTCTAACGAAATGCGAGTTTAACACAATTACTATTTTAACACAATTAGTGTTAGGTTATTTCAGGTCTATAGATGTATGTAATATAAAAGGGTACTGGTGTTACATTGGGATAGCATCGTCAGAGGCAAATGAGATGAAGTTTTCCATCAGACATACCATCGCAATGGCGCGTTGTCGTATCGCCGTGTTGCATTGTCGTATCGCAATGTCGTGATGTCGTATTGTTGGGTGTCACATTGTCAGCCCACGACAATGCGACATTGTATTTGGCCAAAACCGGACACCATATTAAAGGAATACACAACAATCTTGATCGATTAAAAGGTCACGGTGTCCCGTTAGTTTGCTATTAATTTGCATTTATTCAATCATAAATGTTAATTCTTAGAATAGTTAAAGCAATTGTTGTTTTCATCTTACTAACTTTTTATGATATTGTGTCAATAATAATTTTAACAAAAAGGTTAAATAAAGAAGAAAATTGAAATCGTAATTATTTGTTTTTGGTTTAATTCCATGCAAGCAGTTTTAAAGGCCGAGATTGCAACTCTTGGATGATTGACAGTAATTGTAAAGAAATTACTCTCCGACCTCCTAACTGACCCCATTATCACCCCATTATCACCATGTGTCTGCTACTACAGTATAAATTCCTGATCCAGAATGTTTTATGGTTTTATGTGAATCAATGCTGACTCAATAAAAGGTGAACTAAGAATTAACAAAGTGCAAATAATCTTGCAATAAAATATTTGTATTGGTGAATATAACTGATATCAATAAATGTAATCTATTGAAGGTTGTACTACATTGTGTTCTAAACTAAAATGGTAACAGCACTCATTTACCACATAAAAACATATTGTATGAATATTGAATTGATTGTTATGTATACATGTATTGTTTAATAATAATAATAATAATAATAATAATGAATTTATTATCGAGTAAACTCAGTTGGACATGGTCCAATCTTCCCTAAGGTTCTCAACAGTAAAATAATACAAAAAGGTCAATAACATTTTTAAAACACATTTACAAGTCGAAATAATACAAAATAGTCAATAATATTTTCACGTTTACAATTGTCCGTGCATTCACTGGAATAGATTGACAGGCTGAAGAAATATACGAATGCAAAAAACATAGACAGTTCTGCAAGATATAGCACTAAACAAGCAATAGTTAATACAAACGATAGTAATTGTTATGATATTTTCTTTGGAAATTTTACTTAATTTACTAACATTTACAAGAGGGTTATACCCTCCCACTTCCCCCCTCCCCCCACCCCACCACACACACACACATACACAACACACCCACACATACAAAATTAAAACATGAACATATTCATAACATCATTCCCACATAAGACCCATATAGAGCTGTCCAGCTGGGTTCGGGTATAATCCTCTTGTAAATGTAAGTACACAGTCTGGCATAATTTCCCGTTTCAAATACACAATGTTGTGCAGCTGGGCTTCTTGTCTCTTTTTATTTCTTTTTTTTTTACCGCTCCAACGGGATCTACAGTCTGTTCATATATAATAAGTGCATAATTTGAATATATGTTATAATATACATTAGCTAATTGATGATGATGATTTCTAAGGTTTAAAATCCCTCTACCATTTGAGCCCCCGGGAAGAATCCCCCGTTGGCTCGGCATTATGTCTGGACTATTGCGTGAGTGATTGTGTGTAGTGCTATGTATCTATCTACAGTCTACTTGAAGCAGATATAGTGCTGCCACACTGGAATACCACGCCGTAGTACGTGATACCCCACCCATACACATTATTCTGACACCGGGTTGACCAGACGGTTTTTGACCAGTCGTAGTACTAACCATTATTTGCTTGTCAGGCATGGGTTACAAGTAACTACTCCATTTTTAAAGTCTTTGGTATGACGCGGTCAGGGGACTCGAACCCACGACCTCCCGAATGCAAGGCAGACACTATAACCACTACACCACAATGCTTCGGTATTAGCTAATTCATTTTGCTATTACTTATTAAGCGTAACAAGAATAGTAATTACGTGAATATAACATCACGCTGTATGACTTATCTCAGACAACAACATATTATAAATGTCAATTTATGTTTTCTGCTTGTATATATGTAACTAGTTCCTTGTATTTCGTTTCGGCGAGAAATAATATATATAGAGGATATCTGTTGTTTTGGAGTGAATAACATATTTTATTTCATCGAGAAGTGAGAAAACTATGTTATTCACGACAAAACAACAATTTTTCTTTTTATTTTATGAATTTACCAAAAAAATATAGGCAACTACAGTAGAACAAAAGAAGTAGTCCCGGCAGCTACTGTGAAATAAAACTCTATAGTCCACAGTGTGGAATAACACTTTTATTTCACTGATAAAATACGATATTTCATTGCATATCATAAAATAAATACAGTTTATCTTTGTGTCTGTATATGTACGTGTTTGTTAATATTAAGAATCACATGCTTGTATATAGGTAGTGTGTAAATGTGGACGCGCGTATGAGCAGGTATGTGCGTGTGTATGTATGCATGTGCGTATGTACGTGTGTGCGCGCGTACCTGTGTGTATACCGATCAAACATAACATTATAGTACTATATAATTCTATAATACTTTGAGATATTTTCAGTGATATTTTATTAATATTTCTAATGATTCACGCCTTTTTACACCAGTTTGCACGAGAACGCCAAGACAACGTTACATCATCCAAGACGACGTTACGACAAGTGGAACCGGAACTCTTCGTTAATTTCCGTAATCGTTATTCCTAGTGACGGAATCTGACGAAGTCGTCCGTAAAACAATCGGAACGTCATTGGGCATTTCCGCCACTGACGGAAAAGGCCGAGCAATGTTCCGTACTGGGAAATATCTCCCATTGGGAGACATTTCCCAGTAGAGCAAACGAGTAGATATAGAGAATATTATGTCAATGTCTTTTTTTTTCTTTTCTTTTTTTTTTAGCCATTCTTCGTTTTCGTGCCGAGCCTAATAAACTTGATAGTAAAAGGCACTGACATAATATTCTATTTATCATGTAAATTATCCATATTTTCTGTATGAATTACTATTATTACCTATTTCTTAGAATGGTACGCTTATCGAGGACGTCGCCATGTTGTTGTTTTTTGTTTGTTTTATGACGTCAGGCAAAAATTACGTGCATGACGTCAGATAACGTTACGTACATTTACGTACAATAAACGCCGAGGGATTCCGCATTGATTTGCTTTATTGGCCAGTGCCTAATTAAAGCAAAATTTAATAGGTCACCCCTTTATTAGGCAGAAAAGTGCATATCTGCATGATAAATAGCTTTTCTATTCCCTGTATTTCCTATATAAATCAGAGACAATTATGTAATATAGTTACTTTATACGTTCACCTTATGTCATTACTATTTTCTCTCGCCAATTGAAAGTTAATTAATTTGTTAACGCTTACCATTGTATATGTGTATATGTATGGAAATCTCGAAAGAGGAAATAAAGTGTATGATCTATCTATAAGCTGACTGCAAAATAAATCCAGGTGATTTGACATTTATTTTAGTTCACATAATGTTATTCATTGTAAGGTATTGTTACCAACTGAGAAAGTATGTATTATGGTAATAATTAATAATATGGGTGTATTAATATCAAAGGTCACATGCTGATAATATTTCCTCCAGATTAGAGGACCAGTACTCTATGTGTGATGTCTATGAGAGAGTAAGTGGTCTGGTGTAAGATGATGTAAGAAGTCAGAAGTATGTCAGAAAGCATGAAAAAAAAACATTATTAATCATATCGCATTATTAAAATAGTATTTGTGCATATTTAATTAAAGTCGATGGTGTATCTTTGAAGAATAGTTGTATGACTTTATTATATAAAATTATGTTATCAGTTTAGTTTGCTGTTAGAATCTTCATTTCTCCTCCCAGAAATACAGAACTGACCACAGGAATTTATACAGATGTTATCATTCAGTGGTGTGTGCTCTTGGGCCATTATAATCACAGATAATCACAGATGTATAGCCCTAACTTGGCAGGTGTTAATGACCAGTGCCAATCATCGGAGAGATCCCCTGGTCTACCAATCTCGGCCTTTAAGTAAAAACGAAGCAGAATTGAGAAACAGTTTAAATGTTTGAATCACAAGATTGTAATTTAATTTCCCACAAATTCTAAATGTGTGAATAACAAACACATGCTCTCCTCTTCCAAGCATAGTAAGAAGTTCACATCAATATTATATGTATTAAATATATGCTTATAATTGTTTTTACTTTCCATTTTTTTGATTAAATTATTATTAACATTTTGAACTTGTATGCTTACTTGTTCAACTACAATGTATTCTCTATTTATCAAATATATGTTGAATATAAAACCAGCTATAGACTATTTAAACTTCCATTCAAATTAGTATCATCATTGTTAGAGTTTGTAAATATATTAGATGGTGTTTTACGAGAAACTTTTTTTCCAATTATAACTAATATATGATATTCATAACTTTCACATCTGGTCAACTTCCGGTAGGTTGAGATATTCAGAAGGTGAAAATAAAGGGGTTTACTCGGACTTTATCCTCAATATCTATATGAAAAAAGAAAATATTAGACCATGATTTAAATTAAATGTATCCATATTGGTGTTTTAAAATCAGACAACACCAAAAGAAAATACATAGATATACATAAAAAATTAATCGTTTAATATAATTATCACTACAAACTAGTTGTATAAAGGGCTAAAGTCAGTTGAGCACCAATGATAAACACCGAGTCTAACCCTTACCAGAATGTGGAGGTCTTTTATTTGATTGATCACTGATTGGTCAAATTATTTTGATGATGTCATTTGAAAGTTATGAATTATAAAAAAACGCTACTGTCAAGCCGTTGTATCTTATGTATCTTATTTTCGGCAATGTTTGCGATCCTAATAAACACTCCTGAGAAAAGCACCATTTTCCGCATTTATTATATGCGGTACATTTCATATACATATTCTTGTAACAATAAATTAATCCTGTCATTGCCCGTCTGTGACGTTTATCACATGATTTCAACATATACACACTCTTTGATTATAAATACATGTACATTATATATGCGCTTCGATTACAGATACATCCCCGTGTGGTTGCCGGGGTAGACTACAACCACTGCAAATCCCGCTAGAGGCAGAGGGGTAGGACCACCCCACCCCACCCCCTTCCACTTGTCATTTTTCTTAATGACATTGCATATGCAAATGTGGAAACGTGGCTCCATCCTAAATGGAGTGTCAAAAATAGAATTTGCAGCAACTCTGCAGTTCTGCAGGTTAAAAGGTTCTATGCCCATGCTCCATATTTTATCCAGATGTAAATGGAGGATGAGCCTGGCATGTTCATCCCTGTTTGGCGTCATATAACCTTTCTTGTGTTGGTGTGCCGTAAAACCCCAATTCAATCAATCAATCGATTACATGTACATGTTCACTGCATACACACTTTGATTACATATGTATGTACATTATATACGCACTCTGATTACAGATACATGTACATTATATACACACTTTGATTACAGATACATTTACATGATATACACACTTCGATTACAGATACATTTACATCATATACACACTTCGATTACAGATACATGTACATTATATACACACTTCGATTACAGATAAATGTACATGTACATTATATACACACTTCGATTACAGATACATTTACATTATATGCACACTTCGATTACAGATACATGTACACTATATACACACTTCGATTACAGATAAATGTACATTATATACACACTTGGATTACATATAAATGTACATGTACATTATATACACACTTCGATTAAAGATACATTTACATCATATACACACTTGGATTACAGATACATGTACATAATATACACACTTGGATTACAGATAAATGTACATGTACATTATATACACACTTTGATTACAGATACATTTACATGATATACACACTTCGATTACAGATACATTTACATCATATACACACTTCGATTACAGGTACATGTACATTATATGCACACTTCGATTACAGATACATGTACACTATATACACACTTCGATTACAGATACATGTACATTATATACACACTTGGATTACAGATAAATGTACATGTACATTATATACACACTTGGATTACATACACACTTGGATTACAGATACATGTACATTATATACACACTTGGATTACAGATAAATGTACATGTACATTATATACACACTTCGATTACAGATGCATGTATATGTACACTATATAATATACACACTTCGATTACAGATACATGTACATGTACATTATATACACACTCTTCTATTACAGATGTATGTATATTATAAACACCCTTTGATTACATATATGTATATTATATACATAAATATATGTATACCCACTTTGATTAAATACGAGAGCTGTTCAACTTATAAGTGAACACTTTCAATGTGTAACTGAATCAACTATCTTGAAATTCTCGACGAATATGTTGATCTTAATGTCAAGTCTAATGCTTACTTCGATATGAACATTATGACATGCAATATTATGTGCTTCCTAATGTTGCTGCATCCGTATTTTTGAAAAAAAGGTTGAGAATGACATTTTGAAGCAAAAATCTTTAATTATAAAAATAACTGGAATACAAATTTTAAGACAAATGCTTTTAAATAGCCTTCGATCTGAGAGTAGCATGTAAAACGTCACTGATAAGAACGCGTGTTCTAAAAATAGCACCAGTTCCGCATCTTCGGACAAACAATCCGCTCAGCTGATCACTTTACATATAGAAACAATGGCGTCAACCTCTGATTTTTTCCACGTTTCTTTGAGCGAAAATGATGTTCCAGGCGCGAAATTAGCTTATTGTTTTATAGAGAAACACTCGAATACACAGTTAAGAAGGTGGCTGCAATGTCGAGAATTAAAAACTGCTGGGAACAAACAGGATCTTGTTGAAAGGTATTGTACATGTACATTGAGCGTGATTATGTAAACAAAGGAGGCGATCGTGTAAACTTTGAACTGTCCGTGTTATTATTACTACACAATTGCTCGATATATTCTATTTTATGTCTTAGAATTTCTTTCTGCAGTATAGGTAAACGTCCTTCATTTTTAATTCTAGAAGATTCGCAATGGTTATCATTTTATACGATTCTGTGTTGCACGTACCGACGATTCTAAAAGTTGCAAACATCGACTGGTAGATGTTTTTGTTAAATTTAAAAATAATATAGACCCATATGGTGCTTTCTTGCTGGTTATTACTTATAATATGTCCTTCGTTCTATTTCGTTTTCAATCTACTGTATTTTTTAATAGGCGCCAATGTACAACTTGCAACACGATAGGGCTAGAGACAAAGAGGTGGTGTTATAATATAGGCCCTATGTATAGAAGGATAGAGAGAAGTCAAGAAGAGATAGTGCTATATACAGAATATGTATACTGTATAATTGATACTTAAGTCTTTATTTATACATTAATAATAGCCTTTAAACCTGTGCACCCACATTCCCTGGGTGAAAATTGATTACATTGTACAAAGGATAGAACTGTTCTATTTATCCTAATGACGTTGTTTTTTTCATTTTCAGAGTGAAACAGTGCATGGAGTCTGGGAATGGCAAACATATTCCAGTCAGTGTTGATCATGGTAAATGGTATGATATTAAGCTGGGTGAACTTAAACAGCAGAGCACACAAGTTCCAAAAGCAGCCGTTGCACCTATAACAGGATGGAACAATTTCCCTTCTGTCGCACTTCCTAAACATTTCAATCAGGGACATATTCACCATCATGTAGTTGAGTCGGTGCAGTTTGTAGGACAGAATGATTGTGATGATGAATCTGATCCTGACATTGAAGACCTCCACACCTCCAAGCCTCTGAACAAAGGTCTGGTATATTTCAACAGTGGTCATGTCCTGGATATGAAGGACTGCTGCAAGGATGGAAACTACTTCCTTAAAGCTACAGTGATGGCTTCATACACAATGAACACCGAGTATTGTGTGATGGTGCAACTAAGCCATGCGAGTGGCTTTGTAAATGATGCCTCTTGTGACTGTCCAGCCAGTTCAATGGGTCGATGTTCGCACATAACAGGTCTTCTGTACGCACTTGAGGATTACATCAGAAAGTATGGTTCTGATCCATTGTCCTGTACCTCCAAAAAATGTGAATGGAACACTGGACGGAAACGAAAAAGAAATCCACAGAATGTTTCGGAAGCGTGCTACCCAAGTTCAAAAAAGAAAAAGGTCGATGACATCATAACGTATGATCCTACACCATCATTCCCAAGTCGAAATCAAACTGATACTCTCAACGATTTCCTTGAAAAAGTTGAAAACAATGGAGGAAAGATGTCGATGTGGGAAAACTTTACTTTTCAGGAAGTTTGAAGATTATGAACTGGATTGATGATCAAAAGCAATTCCTTGAAAGATACAATACATACATTCACAAGAGAGTTTATCTGTTGTAGGTGATCAATGTGAAAAAGTGTCCATCCAAGGAACTGAAGAGTGGCACTCCGAGAGGACGGGTTAGGATAACAGCATCAGACAGTAAGACGATTGCAAATGCGAAATCCGAGAAAGCAGTGTACAATATCCTTAGAAACAAACTTTGGGTTACTAGAATTCAGGACTAAAGCAATGCAATATGGAATTGAAAATGAGGATAACGCTTTTGAAGACTACGCAAGATGTATGTCAGCTGATGGATACACTGTGAAGAAAAGTGACTTCTGGGTAAAATGCCCAATTTCCAGAAATAGGGCGCGAGTCCTGACGGTCTTGTACAGGACCCGAAAGAAAATCCTGTAGATGGGCTTGCTCGAAATCAAATGCCCAAGTGTATTGGTTTAATACGCTTGTACAAGATTATGAGACCTGTGCTAAGTAAAAGCCCAACTCAAAAGTTTCTGTATCCATAAAATACATGGCAATCATGCGCTGAAAGAAAATCACGCATATTATTATCAAATACAAACCCAGCTGGGGAGTGTTTAAAATAGGCAGTGGTGCGATTTAGTGATCTGGGCCGGAGAAGACAACTTTTTTAGTAGTGAGGGTTAGGTTTGATTTAGATTTCTGGTCTAACCTCAAGAATGAAACTTGTTTCATTCCACAGCACTGGGCTTGTACCAGAGTACCTGGAAATGCGCGTCCCACGTAGACTTATGCCAAAGAAGGTGGAATGAAACTTTTCAAGCAGACTTACAATTGTTCGTTTTGCTGATTGCGTGTTGTGTTATGTGACACCAGTTGTT